>LKUV01000167.1:0-110257 GCA_001414455.1 Hymenoscyphus fructigenus
CATTATATCATTCATTCATTATGATGTAATAATCATTCACTCCTTATATATAGACCTTAGATAACTCCCTACACAAATCAATCAATTCTCCATGACCTACAGTACTGAGGACCTTCCCAACTTAACAATATCCTTGCTTGAACTAGCACCACTAGGGGCACTACCAGCCCCACTCACAGAAATCCAACCTGTCAACCCTAATGCAGAATACAAAGTCGAGAGGATTCTTGACTATAAGGTTGTCAGAGGACAGGTCAAGTACCTAATTAAGTAGTTGGATTACCTACATTCAGAGAACACTTGGGAACCAAAAGGAAACCTCACCTAGTGCTGGAAGGAACTTTAGGAGTTCTACTACCAAAACCTAGACTTGCCTACATTTTGTGGTCAGCTGGGAAAGACAAAAGAAAAGATGGGTTAAGACCTAGGTCAAGGGCGGGGTCAGAGGCGGCAGGGTTAGGAAGGGCTGCTAGCCTGGCTGCTTCTTCCTCCCTCTGTTCTCTCTCCTCTTTCTCCTCTCTCTCTTTCTCTTTGACAGCGTCGAGTTTGTCAAGCGTCTACAGTCCCCGCTAGACTATGTCAATTCCACGCTCACACAACTCTTGCTAACGTTGCTCAAGCTCGCGGACACAAGCTAAACCAGCTATAGCTGCTTTGAAAGCCATATCTCTTTTAAACTTTAGACACTCCTCTTCGAGACAAATGTTCTAAAGGTCATCGTTGGATAACTGAAGGGCATTACATCTAACACCTCGACGAACGCACTCCCTACACTTCTGCGACTTATTGTTTAGAACAAAGCATTTTCAGTTGTACCGACGACAGTTGGAACAAGGCATAATTTTGGAACCGTATGCTTAAATGGTTTCGAAAAGGAGGGTGCACTGTTTATATTTCTGTGCTTTGGAGGACATAATGAAAGGAGAAAAGGCTAATGGCCTTCTGACAATATTTCTTAGGTCGTACTTAAGCGTAGGGACACGCTAGGCTAAGAAGGGGATAGTGTCACGAATCACGTGCTAGCACGGGACCAGTGAAGACTAGGCGGCACCCTGACAGGTCAAACACATCCACAAGAACCTACAGCCTGAGGGGATTGGTTAGGCTAGCTAAACGACCCAAGGATTTCTATGCTATAGTTATCACGTGATACGGTCACATGACTGTTGGAGCTTGCAGGAGCTTGCATTGGAGCTTGGGGATCTGGGGCTCCTTCTGGGCTCCATGAGAATGAAGGTTCTATATATAACTAGCACGTCTGCTATTAGATAGGGGCTTCATGCTCAACTTCTTTACTTTAGTATTCAATACATCTTGTTTTGACATCTCGAGTTCAAGTAACGAGTTTACCTTTGAGTAAACAACCCAGCGACCCTTACTTCCTACTGCGACCAAACCGACGAAGACCCAGTCACACTTGTTAGATCCGTGAGTTTGCAATTCGTTACAGTTAGGTGGAAATCCACTGTTTTAGTACTAAGAGGCGAGATGATTTTTCCCAGCAACAATCTCAAATAGTAGAACACTCCAGCCTTGGGAATTAACCCCCTAGATTACTGTAACCTATTCCCGATTACTAGGCTATATTCTTTTTGCTCTTACATGTCCTTCTAAGCTTGTAATAACTATCTCAGTTGAGATAACACCTATCATAAACCTAGTCTTGTCAAAGTTGTAGATATCTACATCGTGGATTCCGTACTTTGTTATTATGTTTTATACAAGCTCAAACTAGCCACGAATAACTTCTGGATCTTCGCACTTAGCTTTCTAGTAGTTGTATTTTCGCTGGAAGCGTGTCTAGAGTTCTAGGCAGCGCTTGACAAAGTTAGAAGCCTAACATGTCTTGACACATAGCGCGTCGTGTGCTTCAAGAAGTTGATTTACTATATCTTCCACTATAGATATCCGCGGAGGAAATCCCTTGGTAGCTAGGTCGAGGATATGTTGAACAAGCACTGATTCCTCTAGGTCAGTTATTTTCCGTGAATTAGCTAGAATATCGCATTGTGAAGGTATACTAAGTAAACGTTGACCTAGCTTCTAGTGATCTACAGAATTAGCAGTAGCTCGAGCACGTAAATTTGGGTCTTTTGCATAGCCTGGATAGCTAAGACTAACTGGCTTTTGTCATTTTTCTGAGGTATCGCGTGTTGTAGAGAAATTTAATATTTAAAAGAGGTGTGATGGTGGCGCGGGGTTTTGGCCGGTTCGCTTGTTTGGCCGGTTCGCTATACATGCACGTTACCTAGTTTAATTAAAAGCATTATTATTGGCGGTTAGAAGCACGAGAGACAGATAATAGCTGCGATGGCTCGAGAATATGTGAAATAACAAGGAGGATGCCGAGAGAACCTTGACTGACGTACGAGTATGTGGAGAATACTGTCTGGTCACTTTAGAAGTAGATAATAGGTTTAGTTAAAAAGACAAGGTTGCAGGTTGCACCACAGTAGTGCAAAACTGGTATTCACTTAGGTAGAAATGCCACTGCCTAGGACGTAAGGGTGTGAAATATTCCGCATAAATCTCGGTTCTCTTTCCATCCTCCACGCAAAGCCTTCGACAACTTACAACATTCAGAACATCGAGAACGCAGCACCCAACAGTTCCTTCTCCTTGTAACATAGCAAAGCCCGATTCAAAGTCAACAACGAGTCGCGCGTTGTTGATTGGGAAGGGAAGTCCGAATCGATCTCTGGCTGCCAGCCACAAGCAGCATCCGATGTGTCCTCATCTTCCACAAGTCCTATCCCGCCGGGCGGGACTCATACTCCCGACAACAACTCGACGCCTCTGTCTACTGGCCTCAGTCAGGATGAACAAAGTACCCCGCAATCTGAGTCAGCTTCTCTAAACAACAGCTGCAACGAAAACGGCATAGACCCCCATCCTACCCTTTCTGCCACGGCCACTGCCAGTGTGTCAACCGCTGAGGGCATCTCAGAGCTCTACCGTCTTTCAGCACGCCTCAATGTCTCAATCACCATTAATCCCAAAGTCGGTCATGAGGATTCAGGCATTCAAGCCTACGCACAACTTACCAACCAGGGCGATGGCAACGATTTTTTCCGCTTCATGGACCTCCCAATCGGGCTCAAACTCAAGATACATCGATTTCTTTTGACGAACCCGATACTTCGCACACCAATATCTTGTCCTTCTACTGTAAAAAACGGAATTCTGGTGAAGTACGATTTGACTCCTTCAATTCTCCAAGTTTCCAAGAAAGTTTATGCCAAAGCGGTCGACATTATATATTCCGAGAATACCTTTTATTATGCGTGCGTCCATGTGGAAGATGACAACTACCGATATTGCCATCCCGATGGTGGTGCTGACGAGCGGCGGGAGCTAGCTAAATACCTGTCACCACTGGGCAGATACTGTCATAGCTCTCAATCCATCCCATCATTATATGGCCGATCAAGAAAGGCATCAAGCGAAAGTCCTCCAGCGTTCAAGAAAGTAAAGCATTGGAATCTAGTTGTGTCTTCTCTCCGCCGCTATACAAGAACCCGTGGGGAGGATGGTACATGTAAAGAAGGCAGGCCTTGTTGGAGTGAGATGTGTTGGGATGATTCTCCGCTGGAACACTTCTGCCGACTGACGGCTAGAGTAAAACCCCAAATGCTCCAAGTACTCGTACTACCCGAAACCACTCAGAGGAGAGATTATGATGGAAATACAGAGACTCCGCCAAGAAAACATGTTTTGCATCCTTGAAGATGTTACGAGGTGTGCAAAAGGTTGTCATCCGTGATGCCACAACTTCGGAAGTGCCGGATTTTGAGGGTTTGGCTAGATTCGATGCTAAACCCAGAACACCGTTGGTAGAGAAAGCTATCTTTGTTGCAAAACTAGTAACAATGATGACAAGAAGCGAGCCTAACGAGTTGGCTTTTGAAGTGTTTCCCCCTCTGCTGCGGTACGCCCAAGCTTTCGAAAAACACCATCGTTTCAAAGTGAGAGACAATTTCCCTACAATTGGAGATCCTTGAGTTGATCACGAATGTAGGATTTGGTTCTCGGTCATGGAAAACCATCCCGTGGAAAGAGCTGTAGAAGCAGCAAACCGAGCGGCCTTGGAGGAAAACATAGAAAGATTCAAGAAGGAGCGCCGGTTCGTGAATGAATATCTTGAGCCACAATATCAGCGAATGTTGAAAGCTTGTGAGGAGCTGAGAGATTTCTTACTAAGCCAGTGGGAGGGCGAGTATAGTCGAGATATAGAAGAGGTCTACCGTCATTTGGAGAACCGCGTTATAGCATTTAAGCGAGATGTCCCTCTCGATTTCCAGCTTGACGTCCGAAAACTGAAACGAACAATTGGCCCGGTGGGAAATGGGCCATTGGAGGAGAGATCGCGAATTCTAAGAAATCTAGAGGCTGCATTGCGTTGTTCTCGATATGCAGAGGATGAGGAGGATGATCGTTATTCGATGAACACATTTCAACAAATATTCCCTACAGCTGTCAAAAGCTTCGGAGAAGAATTTGGAGAGGTTTTACGAGCGAAAAAACGCGTTTCTGAATTCGATTTGTCACAGGATGGTGACAAATATGATTTGATTCATAAAATAAAAGGGGACTAATTGAGGCATTTTTAATTATATTATTTAGGTTAACTTGGTCTTTATTTAGTACCATTGAGGCCAACACAAGGATTCCCGAGAGTGACTTCTTTGGTGGCATTCATCTTGGTAGGTACCCTTAAATGATGTAGGTGTTTTTAACTTTTTCGTGGCTCGTGACTTGTTCGGGCAAAAGAAAATTAATTAAATTGCATTTTATGGCTCCATACGTACAGTTTTAGTGCAACCTAATACCTTATCCCGTAATGTTGTGTATGGCCTTAGGTAGCCTACCACCGCAAGCATATCTATCTCCACACTCTGCTATGGTGCCCCTACCAATCAACTCCCTACCACAGACCGCCAAGACGTAGCTCCGCCCGCTTTTGATCTGTGGGTTTTATTAGTCGCTATGTGCTGCCAGTATATATATATATATATTCCTGTAATAATTTTTAGTAAGGGGAGAAAAAATATTCCCAATTTTAGAAAATGACACTTTCGAAGAAATGAGGGCAGTCAGTTTGCTTTATTAAACGATCGGGATTGCGATTTGGACATGGAAGTAGTGGGAGTAGATGAACCTCTTTGTCTTGGTCTTGCCACCAAATATGGCAAGTAGTTGGTAATTGATTTCTGTGGTGGGGGAGTTTTTCTGGCCGTTTGATAAGTAGCGGAGATCTGGAAACCTCTGAATCTATTTAGCCTTATGAACTCGCATGCCAATAAAATCTACTTTGCTTTCTTCGCATCCGGTTGATTGAGTTTTGCTAGAGCTTCGTATAAGTCGTTCTACTGTCCGGAGCAGTTGATATTTCAAAGTTTTTATGAAGCTCTAGACGTGAAATCTTTCAAAGCAATTCTGAAAACAAAGCTTCATGAGTCGATTATACCCGCAATTTCCAGGTGAACAATCTTCTATGTTTTTGGTGACGTTTGACTACTACGGCGCGCAAGATTTCTTCCCGATTCAGAGCAAATCAATCAAAAACGCGCAATATGACTGACGTAGGTGGAGGAGACAGCTGTATGGTGGAGGGGAGGCGTTGATTTATTAAGAATGAGTCAGTGGCGCCCGGTGGGACTAAAGTTGAAAACATATCAGATGCTCCTAGTGGCCAACAACTAAAGATTGATTTGGAATTTTCTTGTCAGGAAATACTATGAGTCGATTTGGGCTCCAAGTTCGCGCAAGTTGAGTTCCATGGGGGCCTCACATGCTCTTGAGGTCTTGGTATCGTTCTGTCTTGGAAGCAAAAAGTGAAGGAGGGTTTAAGTAGGGCAGAGATATCTACTAATATTTTTTTGCACACGGTCTGTAAGCTGTCCAATTTCACCAAGTGGATTGGAACTGGTATGCTTTATTCGCCAATTCTACAATCAACAAATGACCAGTTTCGTCCACATATATTCTAAACTGGCTATTGTCAATCTGTTGAATTTCTTACGTCTTTAAAATAGCTAGTATATTTACATTACATAAATTCTACTTAGATGAGTACTGAGTACTCTATATTTTTAGCATAGTCGGAACTTTATCTATTAATCTTCATTAACCTAAATGAACTCAAATAATATGCTTTCTAGCTTAAACTACTGAAATTACTACTTACTACGTGAGTGAGTCTCCGTTCTTAATTCTCTGAATCTTTCTCAACAAGCTAATTTTCCAAATAAGTTTAGGATAATATCATCAAATGGATATATTTCCCTACGCTAATAAAGCCCAAAAGAGCAGAAAATGACGAAACTACAAAAATATGCGCAAGAGTATAAGGCTTGAAATGAATACTGCTAGAGAGGAGAGTGTTTTATCTTCTATTGAAAAGTAAACAAGTTTACTCGCTTAATATCGCGTCCGCCAAGGGCATCAGCACTCCCGTCCCCACCCCACACCCACCAAATTTAACTCATGATATCTACTATTCTAGGGAAAAGTTGTATTGGAAGTGGTATTCACAATCCCATAAGACAAAACAAATCCATGTCTCCAACTATCCGCGCCATCAATCACTGGGGGAGCAACAATATCCGCTCTACTTTCCTGAATAGCCGTGGTATTAACCCCAAATAACGCATCCCTCTTCTTGACAAAATCCGGAGTAATTTGGGAATCGCCAGTATAACCCATAACCAACTCGGGTACACCAATAGGAACAGTATTATTTTGTTGATCGTATCTCCAAGTATGGACCGTCTTTCCGTAAGTGCCGACTAGCATTTCCATGGCGGTATGATCGAGTGCTTCCGGAAAGTTTGGTTCAATGAGAAATCCGGATTTGACTTCATATGCGTGGCTATGCCAGAGTTGACGTTCTTCATAATCGAGTTTTTCGAAGAGAGCTGGGGATATGATGTATTCAATTCCGGCTAGCCGTGCTGGTTTGAGAGCTGTGTTATAGACGGCGCATTGGATGAAATCATCAGAAATGATTGAACAATGGTGGTTGGCACTGAGTTCAGCATTTGTGTTTCCCGAGATGAAATGAAAGCCGTTGAGGAAGAGAACTGCATTCTCGGGACTGACATGGCCAAATGGTATTTGGGCGAAGGTAAAAAAAGGTAAAGTTGCTAGCTGAACAGCAAGAAAGAAGAGTGAAAGTGAGAAGTGTGTCATTTTAGCGAGATTGGAGCTTTTGGATCTCAGAGGTTTTGTGAGCGTGGTGATGGAGAATTTTGGAGCACTCTTGGGATAGACTGTTTCTTTTATAGATCTCAAAATCGCATTGAAAGTGTACTCATCAGACCAGCAAACTTCAGGGTTCTACTCCTCGGCGTGATGAGAACTCTGACATTGAAATGGCCACTTCAATCATTTCCTTATGTCCGGACAAAGTATTTCGGAGCATTTGGCATGAAGTTCAAGTCAGAATCCCCAAAATACGTGATGTTCTAAGATTAATTCGGCGAATTTGAGCATGTTGTGACGTGAACAGTCGCCGATGAGAACTTACCCAGCAACAAGGGGGCCAGGATTTATCACAGAAAATCTACTAAGACGACCTAAAAAATTTCGACGTTATAACTCGTGTCAGCAGTAGTTGAAAATTGTTTCGGGATCATTCGGGATGGTGTAGATTAAACCACGTGAATGTGTATCTAATATGGCAAAATCCCACCCACCCCACCGCCTCTTGATGTGGAGTGACGTGAGAAACATGCTTATGTGGCGTGAAATGGAAAATTTAAGCACTTTGGACGAGCCGATTGCGAATTGCGGCTCCAATGCATACGAAGCACTGGGTCAACTTCAACGTCGCCGATTACTTATTTCCCCGAATGGTGAGATTCATGCATGATTTCATTGGCTGTTAAGCAGGGTCGCCGAGGAACAAAGGGAAATTTCTTTATTGTATTCCACCTCTCCTTCCGTATGTATTTATCTACTCCCACAAGCTGTAGCCCCCGCTGTCGTTTGCGTTCTTCTCTCACAGTGCGGCAAATTCTTCTTCAAATCGCGTCTGATACGTCAGTAGATGAAGTCAAAACGCTTAGCCTACACGAGAGGATTTCACAATAATATAATAAAAAGCTGGAATATTTTGATCATTGGTATATGTAATTAAAAGTCGTTATTCGTTAAATAAATTTGAAATGAATGGAAGTCCTATCTCTTTAGTCGTGGGCCCGATGGAAGACCTGCTCTAGGGCCACTTGGTAAGCCCCGTGGAGGAGGTCGTGCAGCAACAGTGTTTCCCCTCGCCAGAGCTGGGGCTTCTTTCACTGGTTGTCTTCCTTCAACAGCAACTGTGTTTCCTCTTGCGAGACCAGGCGGTGGTTCTCGTCGTTGTCGGCTCCCATCGTCTCCTCTTTTGGAGTCCTCTGGACTGCCCCTCATTTGTTGGCGTGGTCCAGCTGTTGTGTTACCTCTCATAAGTCCAGCTGGTGGCTCTCTTTGTGGTCGACGACCTTCATCATTCTCTCGGATAGGTTGGGCTGGGAACTGTGCCGGTCTCTGCCGCGATCCTCCAGCAATCGTGTTTCCTCTCGCAACACCCCCTGGTATTTCCCGGTTTTGTGGTTGTCGAGATCCAGCAGCTACAGTGTTGCTCCTTGGAAGTCCCCGATCGTTAGAAACCACATCAGGAGGTTCTCTAGGTTTTTTCCCGGTAGATCTCCTTCCAAACAGCCCCCCAGACTGTTTCTTTTCGGGCACTTGGGGCAATGGCTCTCCTCGTTCTTTGGCCAGACCCGAGAAGGCAGCTCGGATTTTCTCCTCTGCCTTTTGTAACTCTCGTTCCTTTTCTTCTGCCTCATCCTCGGCTTGTAATCGAGCAGCAATCTTTTCGAGTTCTTCTTCTTCTCGCCTCTCGGCCTCATATCGTACTCGCTCCGCTTCTTGTTGTACGTACCGTTCCCTTTCTTCTTCCTCTTCTTGGAACCGTAATCTTTCTTGTTTGATTTCATCATTACGGCGTCGCTGTTCTTCCTGTTCCTCGTCGAATCGTAATCGTTCAACCTCTTCCTCATATCGTAAACGTTGTGACTCCTCATCTTCATACCGGTTGCGCTCCTCCTCTTCAACTCGAAGCCGCTCTTCTTCCTCGTATCTCTTTCGTTCCTCCTGTTCATATTGCATGCGTTGTTCTTCTTCATACCGGGATCGTTCTTCTTGCTCATATTGCATACGTTCGTCGTCCTCTTCCTCTTCGTATCGAGAGCCCGGTCCTTTCCCTTCCAAGCGCATTCGCTCTTCCTCTGCTTCTCTTTCATATTGCAATTCATAAGCCCTCTCCTTTTCAGCTCGTTTCTTTTGTTTGTCGGTCTTTTCCGCGTTGATTTTCTCATCTCGCAACCTGGCTGCTTCCATCTCTGCTTCATATTCTTTACGCTCAGCTTCCAATCTCTCAGCTTCATCTTCTTCGTCCTCGCTTTCTACCAGCTCATCGGAATACACACTTTCGTCGTCATCGTTATTTCCGACATCCGAGTCGTCTCCAGATTTGTCGTCCGGTTTGCCGCCAACTATCTTCAGCGCTTCCTCCTCCTCCATCCGGATCATATCCTCCTCCTCTTTGATCAATCGCTGCACTTCTCTCTCCATCTCCTGTTTTTCGATCCTCCGTGCTTCCTCCATCGCTTGCTTCTTCTTTTCGTTTTCTCGAGCAGTCTGCTGGGCCTCCTTCTCATTCAGCTCAGCTATTCGTCGTATCTCCATTTCCTTTTCCTTAGCAATTCGTTCCTCCTCGATTTCCTTTCGTATCCGCTCTTCTTCTGCAATTCGGTCTGCCTCTTCCTTCGCAATCCTCTCCTTCTCCATCTCCTCCATCAATTCTTGTTCTTGAGCTCGTCGGACCTCTTCAACAAAAAGTCTTTGCTGCTCTTCCTCCTCTGCAAACTGGCTCTCTTGCTGTTGGAACTTCAACTGTTCTTCCATCATTCGCTGACGTTCTTCTTCCATTCGATTTTGCTGGATCTTGAATTGAGATAACGATCTCGCGTGTGCCCAGGCTCTGCTTTCTACAAATTCCTCGTTTTCCTCATCAACTGCCGATGATCGGGTTGACGAAATAGTAGAAGTGGAAGATTCTCGATTGCGGGTAACAGCTGTCATGACCTTCTCTTGAACTGCTGCTATGATTGGTTGGGTTGGCTTAACGGTTTGTAGGGGTTGGGGGGGTTGTGTGGGTAAGATTGGTTGTATCTGCTGAATCGGCTGAGATGTCACGCTGGCCATCATTGGACCTTGGAGCGATGCCATGAGGTCATCTAGAGAATTTTGAGTAGCACCGAGAGAAATGGACTGCTTAGTTGTACCTCTCCTCCTAGGAGCCGGTGCAGTTTCTGCTGGAAGGGCCTGCAAATCTGCCATTAGGTCATCCAAAGAGGTTTTCGTAGTAGTCGAAGATATCGATTGTTTCAGGGATCTTATTCTGACCGGTTCTGCTTGTGTTTCTTGCAATGATTTCATCACCTCGTCCAAGGAGCTTTGTACGGAAGATATCGATTGATTTGGGGATCGAACTTTGGCTGGCGACATTTGAATTGGTGAGCCAACCACTGGAGAACCCGTTATCGGAGATCCTTGGTTTATTTGGGCTGGTTGGTTGGTATCGAGAGATATTGATGTTTTCGGGGAAAAGAGTTTCCGCGTCATGAATCCCGGCAGTGCTGTAGGCTTTGTTTCTATTCTTGGGATCGGCGACATATCTACTGCTGGGGATATCGTACTTTTGGTGTCTACTTTTGTTAATGGAGACACATCCAGCGCCGAGGCTGCAGAAAACAAGGAAGCAGGTGCTTGGGGTATTGATGTTATGAGTGGTGGTAATGGTGCAACTTTCTCCTCCACCTTCGCCTCGACTTTGGGCTCTATCTTCGGTTCAACTTTCGACTTTTGTATCGCATCGTTCACAACCTGGGACATAGACGGAGCATTGGGAGCAGGTTTTGAATATCCAAACATCTTCGCCATTCTCGCGGCATTTGATCCAACTGGTTGTGTCGCATCCCCCTTCTTTTCCTCCGTCACTGCGACAGTATTCCCATAAAGCTTTTTCGTCGTCGTATTTGATCGCGAAACTCCAGAATTAACCTTACACCAGTGATTAGACCTCTTTTATGTCTCAATCCCCAGAAGAACAAATACCTTAATAACTGCAGGAGTATCGACTTTCGTCGCCTCCGCAATCGCCGCTACATCTGCAGCATCCTTCTTCTTCACGTACGAGGAAAAATAGGCACCCCATGTCGCCATCTTGCTACAAGTTCATCACCCATACGAGACGGGTTGTAAACGCCCAAAAAGCAAAAAGGTGACGAGGCGCAAAACGTGCTGTTGAAGAAAAAGTAATTTATTCGAGCTATTGAACCTCAAGATATTCCCTATCGGTTCCAGAAGGTAAATATGCAGATCCAGACCTGCGGAGCAATCAAGTACAAGTACTCGTCAATATTAGAAAATAGAAATTTAAATTTTCGAATCGAAGAACTTTAAAAGATTAGCTGGTAAATTGGCACAAAAGACGTTGAAAATGGAACGAGGGAGACCTGTGGTGTTTATTCTTTTTTTAATATTATGGGCCTAAAACAATCTGGGTAGGCCTGAGACGTGGTTGGCTCCCAACGGTGTTACAGGGGGCTGAAACGGGGCGCCAAGCTTGTGCTGTGACAAAAATCGTTGTGAAGGCGATACTGAAACTGTAAAAGAGGACCCTGCATAAACGCCTGTGTCTGGGATAGCTTCGACTTATCATAGATACGATTCCGAGGTACTACGGAGTATAGTAGTTGACGTTATCGTGATACTGTCACGCGAGGAGTCTCCCTGATCGTTCGGTTATGATGGGACCACACCACCCTTTGGAATCTCCATGAAACTACACAACAACAGAGTTCGTTCATGTAAATTGGATTTTTATCACAATCACTTGATTGCTAATTTAGTTTGCGAAAATAAGATAACTATCTCCCCCGATACTCTGAGAGACGCTGCCATAAGTTTTGTGCAAGCAAGTAGTTTTGAAGATGGTCTGGGCGGAAGAGCAGAACTCTTAACCCTCTACTTCTGTAACCGCTTTGCTCAGATAACGAAGTCATCCGAGAATCTTTGAAGGGTGTTGAGAAACATCAATTGGCAAAGCGAACCGAAGCTACGTTTCAGCGACGGCGAGTAATGAGACTGAACCACCAAACTGGATTGGTCAATCCTCGATATGATGTTCTCAATTTCAAGGTGCTTTGTGGCAAAATGCGGGGTTGCGGGGAAGAAGCGTAGAGATCGATGATCGAATGCTCTCATCCAAAAACACGTTTGACAGCCTTGGACAAACATGGAAGAGCACACTAAAAGAGCACACTAAAAGAGCACGCGCACGCGACACAAAAATATGACCTAGGAATTGTGACCATGGTAGTTTGTCAGTGCAGGACAATATATAGATATATGCATCCCCACTCTACTCTCTTGCCTTCCCATCAATTCTCATACTTCAATAGGTATAAAGTACTCAGTGCCCCCAAATGTACTCATGGGACTATCAGTTCCATTTGGTCGTTATGTAGCGATAGACTTAACCCTGTTCTCCCACTTGAGATTTTATGGCGTGAGAAACAGCAAAGCTATTCTCTACTTGCATCGCACATCGTTGATGTGAACTTGGAGACATAACTCATAAACTGCAGCGTGTCTTGGTGTCATTCATTCTATCATGTTCATATTTCTGCGAACGAAATGCAGAATGAAGAAAGAAGATTTTGCCAAATCTTTACATACTTGTAGTGAAGGCCTGACTGTTTACTGCAGTTTTTGGGCGATTACCGGGTATGATGCAGTCAGCACAATAATGATGATCAACGAAGGCCAATTCACCGTGGCTTTGCATAGCAGAAACCAGCAAACATTTTCCAGCCACCATGGGCACGAAAGGTATAAATATCTGTGAGCTCAACACTTAGAGAGCACACATCAACTTCCTTGCCAACCACAACTTCTGTTTACCATCAAAATCTACACTGCACCAACTTCAGATTTCGACGCCATGCTGCTGGCCCAAACCACCTCACAGGCAAGAACCACTTTTTGGCCAATCTCATTTTAGAAGTAGGCTGCAGCCCTAAGTCGCTCCTTCTCTTGCAATGGCAGCAACGAAGCAAGTCTTGCCGCGTGTGTCAAGGAGGGAAGGGACGACCAAACCCACCTCCCCAACTCAAATCTTCAAAGCCCCCGCGTTCCCCCGCCCTCCCTTCTCTCTTCCTCCACCCAATTCAACCTTTCTCCGTTATCGACGCAACCTATCTCCGTGGGAAGGTCTCCACTCTTCTTTGGGAGTCGTCGCCAATTCTTCGGTTACTAAAAACTCGAATGTTTTCACTGTGAAGTTTTGGCTGTTGGTTTCTTTCCTGGGGGTGGGTTAAGAGACTTTCTTTTGTTTGCAAAGTATCGCGGAACAGCGTCGGAATAGATGGTATGAAGAGGTTCTTAGCAAGTGCTGTAATGTCTTAAAAGTCCTAGTTATAGTATCTAAGACTGTTGCCTTTGGTTGTTTAACACTTTGAAGAGCCAATTTCGTTGATTTCCATTGTCTTTCGGGTTGTTGTTTTTATACTCTATAAACTATATAAATTCCCTATAACGTACTTCACAAGCGAGCTGGCCACTTTTCCGAACTACCCATTTTTAAATGCAAATTACTCAACACTAGAACAAGCTATTATATAATATAAGATACTATCAGATTATTCAAAGTCGTCGCTATCTTTGGTATCTACTATTTCTACTTGACAAGTACGAGAATTATGTCCAATTTTGCTACAACGCCTGTAGTGCCTCTCTGCCTGAACCTTCTTGTTTATCTCTCTACTGCTCTCCTGATCGCTATTTTCTGTAGGAGTAATCAAACTAGTTACCTCCTCTACTGTCAATGTCTCTTGACTCTGAATATATTTTCTTTTACGACTCTTACGCTTGGTTGCAGCTTTAGTTACCTCGCGAAGATCTGTGATTTCTTTCTGCATTAACACTATATTATGCACTATCCTAGCAGATCCTCTTTCTAGTTGATTAAGAGACTTAATAATAGAACTAGGCGATGAGTCTTAGTGTCTTTGAATCTAGTCTCGAATAAGTGTTAATTAAGCCTCTATCTTGTGTATGTTGCTTAGTGTTTTGGATTCCTATAAAATATCTGTCGTTACATATTCCTGATGAATAGTACCTTACACGACAACCTAATTGATCCACGTGCTTTGGCTCATGTGAACGGCTTGCCACTCACATACTTAAGCTCACAGGATCCAACCCCTCTTTACCTTTACTCTTCATGCAATAAAGATATAGGAATACAACCACTTATTGCATCACACTTTATGACAACCAGGTCATACCAACATAAACATTGTATAATTGAACAAGATGATTTTGGCCGCCAGGTTAGCTATCCAAACCTTCGCGAATTTTCGACCATACATTACGGTAACGCTTCATATATCGAGATTATGGGTTTGGTGGGAAAATATCTGCTGCCTTTGAACGATATATCCCAGAACATATCAAGGTGGCTATCCGTGAAAACCCCCTATACCGAGACCTCTGTCCAAGCGAGACACACCAAAAGCTGAGTTTACTCCGGACCGCATACCGTGGCGCACGGGAAGAGAAGGGTTGGGACTTATATCATTTGATGCGGGAGGTAATTGATGATCTGGATAGCCAATTTATAGAGATCAAGAAGGCCAGAAGTGCGCTGTTAGACTACGACCTTCTCAAGGAACCTGGTTTCGATTTCGATTTCGACCTAGTTACGACGCGACCCAGCCATTTGATAGATTGGGCAGAGAAATTCAAAAGCACGGGTGAAGAATGGGTTCCACCATACCCATACCTAGCTTACCCATACCGCCGACTCTATGATCACGATGCAGAATTTGAGTCGGAGGAAACAGAGCCGGAGCTTGTCTCACCATTTGAAATGGCTACGAGCACTTTGGAAAAGAAAGGTCCAATGCTTGTTTCAATTTCGTGAAAACATGAAGCTGGTTATCGAGTACTGCTTCCTGATCGTGGTGGAAAATGAAGCATTTTAAAAGCAATTTACTTTCGAGTAGCTTGGTGGAAACCTAATGGTGGCCGAGGTCGACAGAAGGAATGCGAGGGGTGAGCGTGGTCAGCAGGTTCCAACCCATTTTTCCCCCTTTCTCATTTACTTCTGAAGCCTGTGTTATTTATATCTTGTACATATTCCTCTTTCATGTTCCGGCTGTGCGACAGACATGAAGCGAGATTACCCTGAAGATTTTCCGTTCTTTTTGCAGTTTGCCAGCAAACACGACGCTGAGGATACTTCACGGGACACTTGTTTTTGAGGCAAGGGCGTCTTAGGATGTCATTCCTTGATGAACAATTAATTTTTCCGTAATAAATACCAGTCTTACCTGTATTCTTGATTCCAGTAAATCCAATCTACTACTTTAATCCAGTTTAAACCGTAAGTAAAAACACAACCTCACCACAGGTGCAACAAGTCTTTTCCCTCAGTGTATTAAATGAGTAGAGTAGAGTAGAGTAGAGTAGAGTAGTAACCGCTACTCTGCTGTGCTCAAGGGACTTTAAGTACTACTCTACTCTACTCAACACTATTCGGGTACTACTCAAGTAGTACTCAAGTAGTACGGACCGACTCGGACCGACCGTCGGGTGACTCGGGCCTAATATCGGTGTAAATTTGTAGGGGTCTGAAATTATACAAATTTTCTTCTGTTTAGAAGAGAAAGAGAGAGAAGAGGCAAGACCTATTTGTTTCTTATCTAATTTTCAAGTATACTACTAAAAATAAAGCTTTTTAGCTTATACTCACATATTACTACTATTTATAGACTACTCGAGTAGTTAAGTAGTTTGTTAATACGCTGTTTTCCCTTGAAATCAATGCTATTCCCAGACTACCCAGGAATAGCACCAGCTTCCTCGCCTCAGACAGCCCGCCTATAACATGTTCCCTTCTATGTACACGTTATCCAGGAATAGAATTGAGTTTTTAGCCACCAGGAACAGCTCTGCATTTTCATATATCGCATCTTATTCTTACCTGCTTGCTTCCTTCTACCTTCTATTATCAATCTCTGATATCCGGAATACCCATAATTGTTACCTATCTCAAAAGCGTCTTCCCCTACGACGGATAATCCCTCTTTCTATACTCTGCTTTAACTCCAACTCTATAAAAAAAGACTCCCAGATTCCAACTTCTCAACTTCCTAACTCCCAGCCCAAGTAAAGTAAGCCTCCCTCTCTCAATTATCAAATTTCTTATCCACAACCCCCTATATAACCTCTCTTTACCAAGTACCACGTACGTAGTACTACGTACAGCCCTTGACACACCACTTCAACTCTTCACACTCTACTCTCCATGAAGAATTTCCCGCTGCAGACGAAAGCTTCTACTCCATCATCAAGAAGGCAAAAATAAAATCTCCATCTATCGCTCGCGGATTTGGGTAGCTGAAAAGGCAGGCAGTATCTCGCGATTTCCCGTGAAGCTCCCAAAACGCGATTTTGAGCTTACTTGATATTTGGTGGCTTACCTGATATTTTGTAGATTACTCGTCTCTTGACAGCTTACCCGAACTTCTCGCTTTTGGCCCCCAAAATAAAATGTTTAGCTTACCCGATAATTCGCAGCTTCCTCGCTCGTTGATAGCTTATTTGATGGTTAGTAGCTTAGCCACCTTTGATAGCTTATCTGATTGTTCGTGGCTTACTTGGCATTTGAGGGCTCACTTGGTAATTGATGGCTTACCCGATATTTGGTGGCTTACCCGACACTTGATAGCTTACCCGATTCTTAGCAGCTTACCCATACTTCCCGTTGTGGCCCCCAACGTGATGTTTGACTTACACCACCATCAATAACTGCTTACCCGACCTTCGAGAGCATACCTAGATAATTCGTAGCTTACCCCACCATCAATAGCTTACCTAACAATTCGTAGCTTAACTAATAGTTCGTAGCTTACCCGCTACCAGGCATCTTACTCGGCATTTGTTGGCTTACTTGTTATTTGATACCTTACTACCAACTCCATTTTTGGCCCCCAAAGGAATGTCTAGCTTACTCGACGGTTAGTAGCTTACACCACACCAGGTGGCTTACTTCACACGGGGCGGCTTATCGCGATTTTCAGGTGACTCGATGTTTGACGGCTTACTCTAGAGCTTAATCGACAGTTTACCCGATAGTTTACTCGATAGCTTACTCGATGGCTTACTCGGTGCTTGACGATTTACTTGACACTGACTCGATAAATCATAGTTGCCCTACGTCCAAGTCGCTTTTTAGCCCCCAACCTACTTACCCCGCACTAGACATGTCACACAAGATCACATCTGATCCCAAGATATCACTCATCCCAATTAATCGATTAAAGAGAAAAACTTTTCAGAATTCAGTGGTATCAAAGTACTATCATTCATACTCCTCTAAAGGTATGACTTTATTAAACAGTTCAGTCCAGTCCAGTCCATTTCAGTTCAGGTACTCTGTAGTCTCCTTCCATGTTCATTTCAAACACCATGTACGCCTTTTTTGCCTTAATTGATTCGACTTCATTCCCCTTTCCTCAGCAGAGTGACAGGAAAAGCAGAGAAGTACAGAGAGAAGAAAGAAAAAACAATCGAGAAAAGAGTAGGGAAAAATCAACAGCCATTACAATCCAGTTCAGTCCTACGGAGGAAGAAGAAAAAAAGTCGAGAAGAGCAAAGAACAAGAAAAATATTACACCCGCCCCTTAATTTTTTAATGGAATCGCGCCTGCAAAGGTTCCCCGCAGCTCAAAAGAGAGAATTATGTGAGCCGCACAAGAGAAAGTTTTTCCCGGAGGGTTATTGTGTTCATGGGTCTCGTCATGTCGTGGAGCATCGTTACGCTAGAAGCAGAGGTTGTTGGGAGGATTTTTGGTGTGGTTGTCTGGGTCAAGAGAATTGGTATGACCATGTTGTGGAAAAGGTGTGAAAATGTATGGAAGCCATCTACGCCATAAAAAATGCAATGTCAATGGCAGAATGGCAACCGCAATGTATTGTGGTTTTTGGTTGAGAATGTAGGATCCAGATGTGCGCGGTAGGAAAATACCATATCAGGAATTGATGTATTAATCACCGTATCTGGTCCAATAATATACAGAGAATCGAAGTCGTATTTTTCGGGTCGGACAGCGGGAGATTGACCGACTAGCCCTTGACTCGAATCATTTTGGGGAATGAATCTCGGGTCTCGAATGGCATATGCTGAGCGACATCTTCGAGGGATGGATTTGAGGATGGCAGGGATGGACGGCAGATTGGAAATTGCATTGGTGGGAGAACGAAGCCATCGTGCAATTCAGTTCGGACATAGAGGGATGCTCGCTTGTATCGACGATCGGAGTATTTATCAAAGACAGCAGCGTGATGGGTCTGAGGAGTTTGACAACACTCCAACATCATGGCAACCAAAGGTCGAAGTTGAGTCCAGGTGTATCCCGAGTAGTAAACATGCGCAGGTGTCTGCATAAAGTTAGTATCTAAAACTTGACGGGTGAAACTTGAGAAACATACCCAGTCACCCTCACCCTTCTTCAAGATTTGGCGAGCGAAACAATGAGCACCAGCAGCAATGTAACTAGGTGGGCATCCCACAAATCGCTCATCCATGATGGTAACTTCTAGGAAGTATTTTGCCAATGTTCGGGTTTCCAAATCGTAGTCATCCGCCTTGCTGATTCGCCGAAGAAAGCTCATTGGTCCAGGCCATCCAAGTTCGAATTGAAGCATGCTCAACATAAATCTCTCCGCCTTGAGAATCTCATCAACTGTATATCCACCATCGACCATGTACACAATCTCGCTAACAGATGGGCAGTTGATTTCCTCGTACTTGGCGGCAACAAAAATGGCAGTGGCACCAACCAATTGAAGTTTGCCAAGAGAGACAATTTTACAGGACAAAAAGCGATCAATGTAGTTGACTGTGAGGAACAAAGTCTCCGGGAGTAAAGAGAATCTGTGGTGAACTTGAATCAACCAATCCATCAGAACTGAGCGCATTGACCATTGGATCTCAGCCTGGTTGTCCATGTAGTGTGCATTGGGAAGCATCTTGATCTGAGACATTATATGTTAGCAATGGCTTTGGGTTGGACAAAAAGTCAAAAAGACCTGAGTGAACAAGGAGACAACTGTTGCGGGGCCGGAACAATTCCGATTTTTTCAGAACAGGGGCAACAACCGGCCAAAAAATAATAATCTCCCAACCCCCTGAATAAGGGGTAGGTGACTCAGTGAAGGAATTTTCATGTACTAACCTCAAGTTCACGCATGTAAGCAAAAATCTCATCACCATACTCTGCAACCATGCTAGTATCCCAGGCCTCGTCCTCAATATCATCTTGGGTTCGGGTGCTCTCAACAAGAATCGCGGCATCTTGAATCTCCTTTTTGGTCTTGTTGGTAACTTTTGGGAAGAGAACGGTGGTAGCACCTCCAGTGGTGTTGTCTCCACGAGATCGGTAGGAATGGGCAGTTGTGTAGCCTTGCTCGTCGTAGATTTCCTCCTCATCGTCCTCCCAGTACTCTTCCGGTTCAGCAATAGGACCAGAGCTCTGTCGCTTGACGTGATCATTCGTAGATTGGGAGGCTTGTTGATTTCTGGCTTTCTCCTCCTCCAACTCAGCCATTGTCAAGTAGTTCTCGTAAGCTTCATCCGAGGTAATTCCCTGCTCCTCATGAGCATCTTCGTAGATTGGATCACTAGGAAGAATTGGGGCCAAGGCATTGGAGCCATTTTCCAAGTATCTGCTTTGTGTTCGTCGAAGGACAGGCTGTTCTGGCTTCAATTGAGGTTGGCTCTTGTGTTGTCGAGGTTCGAGGATTTGATGAACAGGCGCCGGTGCTACCAATTCTTCCTTAACAACTCGAACGGCAGCAGGAGGTGCAATTGGAGCATGTAAAAGGACATCTTGAACATTGTCTTTGTAAATCTTGGTGCCCTTCTTGGACAGGGTGCGCTTTGGTGCTGGCATATGTGGTTGGGAATCTCCGTGAGGGGCTTTTGTTGCGACAGGAATCGAAAGTGGGACCGAGGTGGTTGGAAGAAGACCTTTGACGGGGGCAGCATTCAATGGTCTTTGGGCAGGACGAAGAAGGGCAGCCGGCTTGTCGGGGTGGGCGAGGGGCTTGACAAAATCCGACTTATTCGATCTTCCGTGAATGATGGAGTCATCGTGGATGATCAATGTCTTCGCCGTGTTGCTAACATCCCCAAAGGCGGTTCGTTTGGCAGCAGCCTTGAGTCCTCCCGGTGGCCCCATGTTGTTGAGCGTGCCGGTCGATTTGTGTCGCTGGTGGAGGGTCTGCTTGGTGGGTGGAGCGGTATTCTCGTCGCCGGGTAGACGGAGAGGGCGGAAGCGTTGGGGCTGCCAAATGAAATGTCAGTTTGGAGATTATGGACAAAGATGTCTCGAAGAAATGGAGGTTGTCTGGGGAGCCGGTGTGGAATGTGCGGGAGCCCACTCGACCAGATATGTCCATGGCAGAGGGCCGAGGTGAACAATAACAAGGAAATTGGGGGGAAACGTACTCTCGCGTCCATTGTCGGAGGGGAGGGAATAGACAATGCTGGGAATTACAATAGCTAATTGCCAAAAGAGGACATGCAACTAGTAGTACTCGGACGCTGGAGGGTTGGGGGTGTGCAAATGTTGGGTGGTGTCGAGGGCTGCAAGAAGTCGCGTTCCCAAAAAGCTAAAAGGGGAGGACGGCGGAACGAGATATATCGAGGAAGACTGCGTTGGTAGTAAAGCTGCGATGTACAAAGGCCAAGTACAAGTACGAGTACTGCAGGAGAAGATGAATTACTGCAGTTCCATGAAGAAGGTGGATGATGAGTGGTGGTGGTGGTGGTGGGTGAAGGCGAGAGTGGAGGGCGAGAGGACGATGCGATGAAGAAATTGGGAGGAAGGATGCAATAAGGCCGCTGGTAGCTATTTTGACAGGGCAACCTCGAACCTCAACTTTGTTTAGTGCACGGCCATGTAAACACGAGAGATCGCGTGGAGAGCCGCTAGTCCAGTGCCAAGACGGATGGCAGGGGTGTCGCGGAAATGCGCCGTTGCGAGGCAGCAACGACACCTCCAGAAATCAGTCATCACGTCTCATCAACCAGACAGACAATTAGAAACGTATTGATATTTCTCAATGCGTTGCGAAAAAATCAATTTTTGTTGCTTCCATCGGTTGCTATCATGTTCCTTGTCTATAATATCAATTCATTGCATGTCTCTATTCAGCAATTATTCGATAATTCCTTTGTTTGGCCATTGTTGACTTTCTCTCCTTCCCACCCCTGCAAAACACGCCTCTCGACGCGAGGTCAGCTGATCACCCCTTCGCAACTACAACGCCCTCGACATTCTTCCAAAAAGTAGTCAGAAAGAGTCGCATCGCTCTCCTTTTCATTTGTAGGTGTTGCGCTTGTCGTTGCGATTCACCCCCCGCGGTTCTGGGTTGTTTGCGACAACCGATTGGAATCTTAGCCGCTCGGCAGGCTTTCTCAACTCTTTCCCTCCAGGTCAGCGCAAGCCCGGCGTGCCACGATTTGGCTGGAGCTGGTGCGATTTGCCCGATGCCATCCTCCCCACCGCACACAAGCCCAAACGTATTACATTCCCATTTCTGGGGAGGAGGAGAAGCTTCTGCCGCCATTGGCTGTCAGTGGCCCATGGCGAATACAAACTCTCTTTCTCTCTTCCTCTCTTCCCCTGCGGTGCAGGAGCACCTCTCCTGGGGACTCTCGTACACCACCATCCCGATTAGCCAGCCGCTGCGCTCAGGATCGATCCGAGGCGAATCTCGACGTCCCGGTGCGGGTTGAGCGCATGGCGCAGACACAACAGACACAACAGACACAACAGACACATGCTTTCCTGCTCCCCTCTCCTGCTCCCCTCTCCTGCTCCCCTCTCCTGCTCCCTCTCCTGTTCCCCTCCCCTGGATCCAAGGCCTTGTCTTGTCTCTACTCCCTGATCAGCACGCCATCAACACTGAAGAGCGTGACCGCGACTTTGTTGACAGTCACTGGCTGGTTCCTGCTGGATGGAGCGGATATCTTCAAGGTCCCGGCCAAGGGCTGCTGTTCGGCCTCGATATCTTGACAAAAGCCCATTGGATCGTCGTCATCAGCTTCTCAAACCTGCGCCGGAACTGAGTAAGAGGAATCCCGACCCTGCAAGATCAGTAAAGCACCGGACCAGAACCTTTCGCTTTGGACATGTTCAATTGCACTTCTATCTATCATAGACTTCTTGCGCGCAAGAGATTCAGAGGGAAAAGTTTCCTGTTCCGAATCGCAAAGCGCTCTTTGCGCTGGTAGACCAAGGCTCCCTGCTTGTGTAGTGGCACACGACAAACAGAATCGCATCCTAATGCCGACTAAAGCTGCACTTCTGCAGTGTGATGATCCATCCAGGGCACTCATCGCAGCCCGAATGGAGAGACGTGACTGCACCCAAATCCACATACTGAAAAAAGACACGCATCCCGGCTTGGGTGAAGTTGTTTATCTCGTCATATTTCGATTCGTCCTGGTGGACCATTTCTATTTCCACTTTCATGCTTCTATCTGCAATGGTGCGAGGACCCGGAGGGCTTCAACTAACTGGATTGCCCATTTTGTCAAATCCTTTCACACCATCGTTGAATTCTGTTTATATTCCAACAAACTATATTCAAGTTTCAAATCAAAAACATCTGCTGGAACTTCCCTCTCTAGCGACCGTTATTTCTTCCAGCATAAAGTATTGCGACTTTGAAACTCTGCGCCAGCGCATACCAACATCCTTGGGCAAAATCCCCAATATCAGCAGCATCCCACCACCAGAAAGCAAGCAAGCAACAATGCTAAAGTTAGGCCTTGTCGCGGTGACCTGGCCCCGACTACTGCGGCGTGCTAAGATTTCTGTCGAATACAATGTGAGTTCCCAGGATGCAAGCAGTCAATCTTTTCACAGGATGCCCAACTGTCAAACCAATTGCTTCGCACTGGTCTGAAGGGTAACACCCATGATCATCCTCCCCACATCCTTGCCTCAGACGTTGGCGCATCCATCATTGGCTGGTCCAGACCTAATCAAGCACTTGGCCACTGCGTGTGGAGGAGCTGTTCGTTGTCTCAACTCCAGCGGGAAAGAGGCACCTTTTGGTTAGATGGTTTCCTTCCAGTCGCATCCGCTCGGTGGCCGCAAAGATACGTGCAGGATATCAATCTCCAAAACCAGTGTTGAGTGGTGGATTGGTGGTGTGTTTCTTGCTGCCAGATCCAGAGATGCATCTAGAGGAAACACCAGACAGACGCCCCTCCGAAAACGGGCTGAGCGGGAAAGACTCGATGGGGGAGGAACCATGAGGCTTCCTGGCTCAAGCGCTTTGCAATTCTGGGGTGCAATTCATAAGTCAACTTCATGAGGACTTTCGCACTGGAAAATCCTACCCTCGGTGTATCAGCGAGTCTCCAATAGGCAAGACATAGTGGTGATAGCGATGGGCGGGCAGCGGCATGGGAGGCATGCGCGAAATGTCCGAGGACTGGCACATTTATCGTGATCGTGGAAGGAAAGCAAGAGCAGTAGAATTAATTTAACCGAGGAATGTTTTATGATTAGCTGGAAATGGAGACAATTAAAATTCGGGGTTGCGAGCAAATATGTGGTTAAGCAGAATTATGTCGAGATGCTGCATAAATCATGAAATCTGATCAAGACCACCTGCCGACCTCTCGTACTCCTCTCCTCCCAGCGCACACCCAACCCTCTCCACGACCAACACGACAACCAGGAGAACGCCAAACCAGTCGAATTACATCCGCCGGTCGTTTGCTGATCTCTTTGAGCCTTCTTCTTCTTGAATATCCCCCAGTATTCTCTTGATCCCACCGCTCCCCGTCGCAGCATCCTGAACCGCCAATTCCTCCGGACGACGACTTCAAATGCCTCGATAGACTTCACAACGGCATCCTTTTCGACCACTGGTAAGTCTGTTTCGTTCCTCTATCTTATGCGATCAAGCAAAGAGATCAATCTTCTTCCTATCTTGCCTGTGGTCTTGACCGCAATCCTCCTATCCTGCGATCGGATGGAAGCGCCCATTTCACCGTGGACGGGAGACAATTTCATCGTACACTCTCCCTCTTCATCAGATCACTTCCGAATCCCATCATCAACTCTATTATAATCAATGCTAACAGCCATTACCACCCAGACCGAAAGACAACCCGACATTCGTTCTCTCCTCACTCATCCGCCCGCTTGCGACATCCTCTCCTCCGCCGAGGGTCACCACCACCACCCCATCTTTCACCACCACACACTCTTTGATTGAAAGCATCTTCAATCCTTCCGAAAGCCTTCCTCTGCTATTCGAAGACGCAATTCGAATATCTGCCAGGCGCGGCTTCGGCAAACGCACAAAACCAAAGTTCACGCCTCCTGCTTCCCCTCTCGCGCACATTCATTCGTACCCGACCCGGAACACAATGGCTGGAACGGATATGCGCACTGGGGCCCAGAGAATGGCTACACCGCCAGCATCTTTTGCTGGTGGCCAGTCAAATTCTACAACACCACACAATGCAAATATGTCTCCTTTTGGTGGGAGTCCGACTCCAAAGAGTGTCGCATTCGAACTCCTCTTTCCCGAGTCGCCCCAGTATCGTGCGCGCCTACCTATGCGAGTACAGATCTTCCCCCATGACACTACCGATTCCATCGTGACCACCGTCAAGAACTTCTATGGTCTCTATGCCGGTCCTGGTGGTGCCAAAGGGGTGAGTTTCGAGGATGAGCAGGGAAACACTCTCATCGCCCGTTACGAAAACCTCCGAAACAACATGGTCGTCTACGTTCGGGTCATCGAGGAACCAGCACAAGCACCAGGTGCATTTGGTCCTTCGCAATACCAGTCGGGGTCACCAGCAGCTCAAGCAGCATACTACCCTGGCGATGGTCACCAAATGCCTCCTCCACAGCCAGCCCAGGCTCTCAATTATGGGCAACCACTGTCTCGGCCGGCTTCGAGAACCTCGCGCAAACGCAGCATGTCTCCAAACAGCCGTGGTCGCCGGAGCGAGTCTGCGAGTACAAATCCACCAGTAGTAAAGAAGAATCGCTCTCGTACTGGCTTCAAGAGTCGTGGGTCAAGCACACATGGTGGTTTCCCAGATGTTCACAGCGATGGCTTGACTGGATACAGCAGCGGAGATGGTGCACCTGGGTCTGTTTCCAGCAGAACCAAGAGCGAGCATATTGGAAACACCGAGATTAGTTTGGACAATATTGTTGAAGGTGGTCGTCGCAAGAGAGCCAAGTTTGAGAGTTCAGTAAGTGGCAACATTTCAACAATCACGCGAGAGGCAAATGCTAACAGTTACCATAGGAACTACCTCTATTTGCCCCTCCACAAATGCCTGCGGCGACTTCGAACTCTTCTGTTTCTCCAGCCCGTCGCATGGAGCATCAGCGAGCCTCCTTTCCATTCACACATCCTTCCCAACACCCATTCTCGAACCCACAAGCCTTACAATCACCTCAAAGTTACAGCAATGGATTTGGACAGCCTGGAATGTACTCTACACCAGCTGCTCAAAATCGTCGTACTCGTGGAGCAGGATACCCCAACAGACAATCCATTGGTACCACACCAGGGAACAGTTCTGGCATTCTTCCTACTCCAGAGCCAACAGTGGGCAGCTGCATGTCGGAAGAGGATAAAGATGTTGCTCTGCAATTGATGAGACTTGGTGAAATGTCAAACATCTCTCATGGTCGTACATCGGCCTCCACACTCGATGATACCTTTAGTGGCAGAGCTGATGCCGCTTCGTCAACGGGCGCTACTAGTGAAGAAGAAAGCGAGAGCGAGCCTGAGCTACCACCAGCACGTCGGCAAAAGCGCGAGGCTAGTCCTATCCTGCCACCAGGTGTCATCAAGAAATTCCGCCCACATCTCGATGATATCTTGCCAAGTCAGGATAGCACTGAGCCCAGTGGAGATGAGGCTGATTATGAATTCAATCCTGCCAACAATGATGAAGGCCTCGATGAGGTCTCGAAGCCTAGTATGCCCAAATCGAAGAGCATGCCAGCTATCATGGGCAAACCACGTACTAGTGCCTCTGGTGCTAAGGTCAACAAGTCCATCAAAGCCAAGGCTCCACGACCCAGCCAGACTGTCAAGTCCAAGAAATCAAGCAGTGTTTCTGGCAGTGCTAAGCCCATTTCTCCAACCTCTTTGCCACCTCAATCTCGTAAGACCTCGAATGCTTCAGCACTCAACTTCCAACACCAGCTTGGTGATGATGAAGAGGATCTTTCGTCCAAACCTCGTTGCCAACGTTGCCGAAAGAGCAAAAAGGGTTGCGATCGCCAACGTCCATGCCAGAGATGCAAGGATGCTGGACTTAGCGCTGATCAATGTGTGAGCGAAGACGAGGGTAACGGTCGCAAAGGACGTTATGGACGACACATGGGCGTTCCAGTCAAAAAGGATGATATGACTGTCGAAACTCCTATCCTACCCGCTATCATGGCTGGCGGACAAGGTAGCCCAGATAAGAGCAAGAAGAGAAAGCGATGAACCAGTTCTCACCTACCCTTGGCTCACTCGGAAATCTGATCAACAAAGCAACAATTTCTTTGTGTATCAACGAATTTGTCTTCTACGTTACGCTTATACATTTCCATCGCCTCTCGGTCTTCGTTCTCCTCAACCAAAAAAGCGATTCTTTCGTCAACTTCTCTACATTGGCCATCCCTCACATATTCGACCTCTCCTGGTGCTCACGGCGTTGGGAAATTTCACATTTGTTTTTTCGCGAATCATAAGTGCAAGGCGTCGAATGAATTTTCTGTGTACCTTTTTCGTCCTTCCGCGAGTTATTTTCCTTGTTGTAATTGGTTCTACGGCAGCGACACAAACTTGACCCTACTTGGTATATTCAGACAGACCTCTTTGTTGTTGTTGTTGAAAGCATGCATGCATGAGCGGGAAGACTTGCGGGAAACTCACTACTACGCTCCTTTTTTTTTAATTGATGACGATGATGGATGATTACACTAGACGATTTTTCTTTTTTTCGCTTTCTTTGGTTTTTCTGCCTTGGTCTCTGCTGTTTTTTTCCCTTGGTATTTGAACTTCCTTTTCTTTTTTTGTGTCGCGAATCGTACTGCTGCTTTTTAATCTAACTTTTGTTTTTTCTCTTTTTCCCTTTACGGTTGTGATCTCGGTGAGTGTGGTTGGGGGGTACACGTACACGACAGATACTAGTCTGTGTTACCCTTGGTGGATAGAAATATTCTGGTCTGTAGTGTGGAGTGGGCAGTTGTCGAGAAAGAGAGAAATCTGGAAATGGGTACACAAACTTTTACTTGATAAAAACTGGGATGGATTGGGGAAAACCTTTGGGAAATTTGGGATTTGGGGGATGGGTGGATTAGACGGGGAGTGCTGGGATGGGAATCACACTTTGAACTTTTTTCTTGAACTGCAAATTCGACATGGAAAGGGGAATTAACTGGAACTCTTTGTATGGAAGTGAAGTGGGACTGGTCTTGTCTCACATTTCGGGATACACTTGATAACTCTGATTTGAGAATATACAAATTTTTTACAATGATGTGCTATGGGGATGCTTGGTTTTTGATATTTGGGAGGAATGACGGGGGAGTGACCATCCGGGGTAGGAGCCTGCGCCACACCTTTTTCTTTGCGTTAAGCCACGATGAAATACGGCAGCTAGTTGTTTGCGAGAATGAGAATGAGTTTGCGTGAGCGCTTTGGTCGCGAGGTATTTTCTTTTTTTCTTTTGCGGGCTGTTCGGGGTCCTAGAACTTATGGCACGGGTTTTACGAGGTTGAAACGAAACGGGACTTTCTTCTCTGGATGGGGATGTCATGGAACCTATTGCGGCGGCTTGCAAGTTCATCCACTTGACGCCATTGGAATTGAGAATCTGGGATCGTTTAGGGTAATTCATCTGAATATCAGGTACTTGAATAATTCCCCTTGAAGCTTTTAGAATCATTGAAATAAGTTGTAGATTTTACGAGAGTTGATTGTTTAAGTGTTCTTTTGTAATTTTGGTGAGTTTATTTTCTTGTTCCATAGGGGTTGAGATATTTTCGTTTTTGTGGATGGAGATGGGACGAGGCAGATGGAGGGGGGAGTGAGGTTTGATGTTGGAGAGAGGAGAGGGCGAGGTTAACCGCGCGGTTGTTGGTGGAGCGGTCTTGGGAATTGAGCTGGAGTGTGGAAGAGTTGGAGGCTGTGATTGGTTTTTGTACGAAAATCGAAAAGCCTATCTTTAGGTTTTAGTTTGATTGATTGGTAGGTAGTTAGTTACTTGAAAACAGCAACTTGTCGGCTACCGACGGCAAATTAGTATTTTTAGGATAGTAAGAAATTAAAGTTCTATTAGAGTTCTATTAAACTTCTTTGTTGCGATGTGCAACGAAATGGAATTTTATCACGTGAGTGATGTGTGATTGGTTGGTTGATTGGATCTTTGGTAGGTTATCATATTTTTGAGTTTGATAGGTTAGATAGTCTCCTTAAGATAAGGAAGAGTTTCAGGGAGATTTAAAATGTTAGGTATGTGATTTTATCTAAGGTATGTTGTGATGATGGATTTATTCTTAAAGCTTAGATGAGATGAAAGTTAAGTAGAAGCATATTCAAAATTGTGAGAGTCTGAGCTGGTAAGTGCGTGAGTGTTAAGAGGTATAGCTAACGTCCATCCCTGCGTGCTGGAAATCCCTACGTGCCGGAATGACTTCATGGTTTAGGGGTCTCAAATCTTTACTACACAAATATATAAAGTTACAATTAGTTTGCTACTGTTCTTTAGTTATTTCTCTACAATGATTTAATTAATAGTAAGCAAATACAATGGTTGTGGTTATGCTATTGATTGTCACCTCGACAGCGTTGAAAGCCCTTTTGTGAGGGTTGGAACCCGTGATAGAGGCTCGGGCCATGCCCTCGCTAAGCACTGACAGTCTCGCTAAGCATTGACCAAAGTCCCTGCTCAGCACTGGCCATTACCCCACTGCCAAGCAGTTTCTTAGAACATTCCAGAAGCTCTTCCTCTCTCTATATATAAAGGAAGAGCTCGTATGTATGTAGTCTTCATGCAATTCTTAATTAAATATTTGAAACCACACCTCTGAGTTGTTCGAGGTCTGGCCTCTCACAAAGCCTCCGGGCAAGAACTAGCCTCGGTGCTTCCAGAAGCGTCATCCAGCACTCAAATCACAGAGAGTAAGAGCGATGGACCAGAAACGCCACGAGAATAAAATTTATCACAAAATAATATACTAGTTTAAGGTAATTGGGAAGGTATTACAAGATCTAGCAATTCTGTCAGAGAATGTCTATAATATAGACAATACAGGAGTCATGTTATGTATGCTTGCATCTGTCAAAGTCCTTTTAGGTAAAGATAATCTGCGAGACTATAGAGGCGCGGGAGTCAAGCAAACAATAGTGACTGCTATTAAGTGTATAAGTGCAAATAGTAGGTCTTTGTTACCAATGATTATTTGCCCAGCTACTACACATCAAAACAACCGGACTACATTCCCTACCCCTGGATGACACTATGCGTTCTCCGAATCCAGCTACACCAACTCCAAGATCAGCTTAGAGTAGCTCAAGCGTGTATTTGATCCCCAAACTAAGGAACAGGCTGAGCAGAAACCACAGGTGCTAATATGTGACAGCTTTATGACACACAAGACCCTTGAAGTCTTAGAGTTTTGTTTCAAAAACAATATTATTCTCTGCCGCCTGCTCTCTCACACCTCTCATAAGCTCCAGCCTTGTGATGTTGGAGTGTTTGCACCTTTGAAGGGCTTCTACAGCGACGAGGTTGATCGATTGTTTCGAGGAGGTGCAAATACTGTCAGCAAGGAACATTTCACCTCTCTGTATAGCCCTGCAAGAGAAAAGGCGTTCACAAAGAGAAATATCACCGCTGCATGGGCTGCGTCTAGTTTATTTCCGTTCAACCCAGACAGAGTCCTCAGACACACACTAAAGCCCCTCGCTCAACCAATTATTCTAGGAGCTGATGAGATAAATGTAGGTTCTTATTATCAAGACGAAGTACCTCAAACGCCTGTAACGCCTGTGACGCCAGTGTCAGCAGAATTTCTTGCGTCGCCGCATAATAAGATCAAACAGGATGCTCATACGCTCAACGAGACGAGCAGTGTGGTCAGTAGTATTACCGTGGTAAAATACTGCAGTATTGAAGCTTGAATATCACCACGATATTCAAGTAGTATGTACTCAAATACGAAGCAAATATCACGGTATACTATAGTAATACTATTAGTACTCGGTTAACTGAAACTCTCCACTTTTCTGCTCGGGCAAATACTTTTCCGGAAATAAAGATATTCCTACTTTTTTAGTATTATTATTATTCAATCAAAAAACATCGAAAGACTACCGGAGTTACAGCATTGTAAGGCTCCGCTAAAGCTCTCCAGATTAAGCCTATATAGCTCTAACTAGGGTTTTATTCAAGAATTTTAATATTGCTGAGATATCGATAGTATTACTACGGTATCCAAATAAATACGACGTGGTACTAATAGTATGTATCTCAAATATCGTGATATTTAAATGGTATTAATAGTATGTATTTCTTGGCAAATAGTATGTATTACCGTCACGGTATGGTATTTCAAGTACTATTGACCACACTGGAGACGAGTATACAGCGCCTAGAGAGACATGTGCAGAAGCTTGCCAATGCCGCCCAGATATCTTTTGCCAAACGCACCCTCCTCCTTGATCAAAATCAGACGTTGACCAAAATGAACAACGAAGCTAAAGTTCGTTGATCGACTAGGTCACTCGTAGTGTGAGAGGCCAGACCTCGAACAACTCAAAGGTGTGGTTTCAAATATTCAATTAAGAAGTGCATGAAGACTACATACATGCGAGCTCTTCCTCTATATATAGAGAGAGGAAGAGCTTCTGGAACGTTCCAAGAAACTGCTTGGCAGTGGGGTAATTGCCAGTGCTGAGCAAGGACTTTGGTCAATGCTTAGCGAGATTGTCAGTGCTTAGCGAGGGCATGGCCCGAGCCTCTATCATGGGTTCCAACCATCACATGTAGTAGGGAAAGCGAAGGTAATGAGCTTTGAGAATATCGAGGTAGGTTTCTTGAGGCAAACTCGCGCAGGCCTCGCGACTAATTACTGTACTATAGTTAGCTATTGTATTATTAGCGTAATAGAAGCGATGAATTGCCGCTTATCAGGGTTTCAATATTATAGTCGTAATCGCTTTTTATGCCACTGGCGAGGGAGTGAAGAGTCGAGACAAACTGGAAGATAAAAGAACCGAAGCAGCCCAAATTTGCTCCGGGACAGAATGGTGTTGCATCGGGCACTGTGCAGGCCGCGGAAGTGTTTTCAGATAATATATGCCATTGTCTTATTCGGAAAGTGGTTAACGTCCATCCGTGCGTGCCGAAAAAACTGGTGTGCCGAAAAAATGATAGGTACTTTGACTTGAAGTATCGTCAAATCTGTTTACACCTTAATATCTCTTATTATTTTTTATGAGCTGTATTCCGTAGCCACTCCCGGCCACCTTAAACCTTTCCTATTAGAAAATTCTCGTTCGCATCGTCGCCTTCACGCCTGATTTGCAAAGAATCTCCTTTTATACTATAACAGACTTCCTCCACTACACTTCCACCACCAAGCTCTTACTATCCCTAATATATATAAAGGGGTATTATCCGAGCTCTAAGGCCTCACAACTATGCAGGAAATCGTCATCAGTCTTGTGACTGCTATGGCTCGCAGATTCACGTAAGGTTGCCACGCCGATCAATACCTCGGCCAACAGTTTTTATTTAGTGCGAAATCTACGCTGTAGTTTCATTTTTGAAGCCTTAGGCATGAAGGTCAACAGTGGCTGGCGGTACCCGGTGCGCCACATACAGCTTAGTAATGATTTTAATGCCTGGCGTAGTTGGTTAAAGCACGAAGATCACAAACAGAATCTTGAACAAACTGACCCTAATAGTCGGTGCCCTTCCCCGGCGCTCTCCCAAGTGGATACGCCGGGGGAGGCTAACCGACTATAACTTAAGTTAAGAATGAAAAGTGATGTGAATGTGTAGTTGGAGGAGAATTACGGGAATGAAATGGCGACCTTTCGCTGGTACTCTTCAGCGCGAATGACAGCTGAGAACGCTTAGTCTCAAGCGCCGCCAGATTTCTGCGATGTCTGCAGCTAGGCTGAGCCTCCAACAAGAAGCCTAGGATGAACACCGTCTCCGGCTTCTCATTCAGAACATATCATTTAGACGACCATGAACACTGGCCCAGTGAATCTGTTGGCACTCGGTACATTCTCTACGCCATCTGCAGTGGAATATAAGGTTGGGCACTTCTCGCGAAGATCTATACTGACTGTCTAATCTGCAGATGGAGGCGGCATTCGTGGAGTCTCGGAGCTCCTTATCCTCGACGAAATCATGTCCAGGCTTCAGCACGACCTCGCGCTGACGGAACTACCACGGCCTTGCGAATACTTCCACCTCATCGGAGGCACAAGCACAGGAGGGTAGGCTTTCTCCTAGAGTCCTAATGCCGGTGCTGACTTCTGCCAGGCTAGTTGCACTGATGTTGGGACGACTGAGGATGGACACAAAGGAAGCATTGGAACAATACAATACCGTTGCAGGCAATATTTTCTCGAAGAAGAACAAGAAGTGGAAAACTCAAGATGGTACTTTCAAGGCGTCGACGCTCGAGGCTGAAATGAAGCGTGTAGTTGCACGCCCATCAGGCGATGCTGAGTTGATGATGATCGATGAGAGTTTGGCAGATGGGCTAGGACGAGTGTGAGCCAGTCTGACAGATCTCCTGATCCTGCTGACGGGGAATCATCTAGCGTTGTCCTTGCTATGGCTGCCACCAACCTGGAATTCCCGCGACTATTTCGATCATATAGGGTGCGTGAGAACCAAGGCATCAACTGCAGGATCTGGGAAGTTGCTCGAGCGACAACAGCTGCTCCCACATTCTTCAAGAGGATTTCAATTGCAGAGCCAGGTCAGGTTGCAGAGTATTTCCTAGACGCGGGCATTAAATGCAATAATCCGGTCGAAGAGGTTATTGAAGAAGCAAGGCTCATTTTTGGAGATGAGCGACATGTGGGATGTATTGTCAGCCTTGGTACTGGTCACCCAGGAACGATTGGACTTGCGAAGCCAGACGCGTTCCAGAGAATCCTTCCCTTGAAACTTGTCGACACCCTGAAGAAGATAGCGACCAATTGTGAAGAGGTAGCAAACCGGTTGAGTCGCAAATTTGTAGACTGTCCTGATATATACTATCGATTCAACGTGACACATGGGGCCGGAGTGATATCGTTGGAAGAGTGGGAGAAGATGGATGAAGTCGTAGGTCACACGAAGGCCTATCTTCAAAGCGCGATGGTATCCAAGGCGATCGACTCTGTTGTGCGGGTGCTTCTTGAGCAGCAAAGAGCAGGTACGCTGGCAAGGCTAGGGACTGTCGCTTTGGGCCAGATATGTTCGTTGTAGTTCCAAAAGTGAAATGATATGCTGATAATTTGCAAGGTGGTTCTCTGCCAACTCTTCTGCCCAACATGATATCCAGCACGAAATTAATCTCAGTCCCTGGTCAGTGTGTCCTTCAGCCCTTGTCCGCTAGCCTAGATATTCGACATAGAGTAGACATCAGTGTTTAGCAAGCTAACAAATTGTATAGGCAGTGAACAAAAGATTGTCCTCGACAAACTTCAGTCTGCTGATAATGCTGCATACGACTCCTATGATGAGCAACACAATGCCAAATGCTACCCAGGAACTCGAGTGGAACTCCTTCGGCAGATAGATACCTGGGCTAGTAATCGAGATAGCGAACATATATTCTGGCTGAATGGTATGGCAGGCACTGGAAAATCTACAATCTCCCGCACAGTGGCCCAAAAATTCACTGATAAAGGAGACCTCGGTGCCAGCTTCTTCTTCAAGAGAGGTGAAGGCGACCGCGGCCACGCAAAATTTCTCATTACAACAATTATTACTCAACTCGTCGAAAAACTACCTTCCTTGGCGCCGCATGTTCAAAATGCAATTGACACTGACCCAGGAATCTCTAAGAGGGCTTTGAAACAACAATTTGATATACTTGTCTTACAACCGCTAGGCAAGATACAAAGCGATTATCAGAAGTCTTCAAGTATCATAATTGTGATTGATGCCCTTGACGAGTGCGACCGAGAAGAGGATGTCAAAATTATAATTCACCTATTCTCACAAGTGAAACATATAATATCGGTACAGCCCAAGTTCTTTTTAACAAGCAGGCCAGAGCTTCCAATTCGCCTTGGGTTTGAGAATATAAGAGGCAAATATAAAGGACTGGCTCTCCATCAAATTCCTGAGCCTATTGTCAAGGAGGATATCTCTACATTTCTCAAACACGAATTAGCAATGATCCAAGAAGATTACAACAAATTAGTCCCCCAAATCCGGCAATTACCCGCGGGCTGGCCAGGTCATACAAATATGCAAAGCTTAATCGAAATGGCTATCCCGTTATTCATTTTTGCTACAACCGTCTGCCGGTTCATCAACGATCGAAAATGCGGCCAACCCAACGATCAACTTGCTAAGGTTTTGAAATATCAGACTAAAAGCCAAGCATCCAAGCTCGATGCCACATATCTCCCGGTCCTTAATCAGTTACTAGTTGGAGTTACCGAGTCAGAAAAGCGAGGTATAGTAGAAGAATTCCAGCAAATCGTTGGATCAATTGTTATTCTCGCCAGCCCTCTTTCCGCCACTTCTCTAGACCGACTACTTGGGCTCCAGGAAGGTACCGTCGATGGTAGAATAGATCTTCTTCACTCGGTTTTAAGCATTCCCTCTTGTCCTGATGATCCTATCCGACTACTTCATCTGTCGTTCCGGGATTTTCTTGTCGATGTCGAGAAGCGCGAGATAAACCCTTTTTGGGTAGAGGAGAAGCAAGCGCACCAAAGGATAGCTGTTAATAGTATACACCTGATGTCAACCTTTTTAAAGAAAGATATCTGTGACCTAGAGTTTCCTGGCATGCTTATAACAGATGTGGCAAGCAGTCGAGTAAAGAAATGCCTAACTCCAGAGGTCGGGTACGCATGTCTCTATTGGATTGAACATCTCCAGAAGAGTGGGGCCCAGCTTCGTGATAATGGCGAGGTCCATCAGTTCCTAGAGCTACATTTCCTTCACTGGCTTGAGGCTATTGGCTGGATAAGAAGGACTTCAGAAGCGCTTGTTGCAATAGCTTCCTTAGAAACGCTTGTTGCGGTGAGCCTTCTTTGCAATATATTAAGTCACCTAACTAATTACCACCCAGGCAAATGAAAGTTCTAACTTACACTCCTTTATTAAAGATGCAAAGCGATTTGCCCTATATAATCGATCGGTCATTGAAAAGACACCCCTTCAACTATACTTTTCAGCCCTCATCTTTGCTCCTGAGAATAGTATAGTTAAGATACAGTTCAAGAAAGATATTCTACCATGGATTCAAATGCGGTCAAAACTGCGAGCAGATTGGAGCGCGACGCTGCAGACGCTCGAAGGCCATTCCCACGAGGTCAAATCTGTGGTCTTCTCGCCAGATGGCAAGATAGTGGCTTCAGGCTCAGACGACCAGACAGTGCGGCTCTGGGACGCCAGCACAGGCACGCCGCTGCAGACGCTCGAGGGCCATTCCAACTGGGTCTACTCCGTGGCCTTCTCGCCAGATGGCAAGATGGTGGCTTCAGGCTCACGCGACCAGACAGTGCGGCTCTGGGACGCCAGCACAGGCACGCCGCTGCAGACGCTCGAGGGCCATTCCGACACCGTCTACTCTGTGGCCTTCTCGCCAGATGGCAAGGTAGTGGCTTCAGGCTCGTACGACCAAACAGTGCAGCTCTGGGACGCCAGCACAGGCACCCTGCTGCAGACGCTCGAGGGCCAGTCCGACACCGTCTACTCCGTGGCCTTCTCGCCAGATGGCAAGATGGTGGCTTCAGGCTCGTACGACCAAACAGTGCAGCTCTGGGACGTCAGCACAGGCACGCTGCTGCAGACGCTCGAGGGCCATTCCCGCTGGGTCAACTCTGTGGCCTTCTCGCCAGTTGGCAAGATGGTGGCTTCAGGCTCAGGCGACCAGACAGTGCGGCTCTGGGACGCCAGCACAGGCACGCCGCTGCAGACGCTCGAGGGCCATTCCGGCGGGGTCTACTCTGTGACCTTCTCGCCAGATGGCAAGATGGTGGCTTCAGGCTCAGTTGACAAGACAGTGCGGCTCTGGGACGCCAGCACAGGCACGCTACTACAGACACTCGAGGGCCATTCCCGCTGGGTCAACTCTGTGGCCTTCTCGCCAGATGGCAAGATGGTGGCTTCAGGCTCAGGTGACAAGACAGTGCGGCTCTGGGACGCCAGCACAGGCACGCTACTGCAGACGCTCGAGGGCCAGTCCGACACCGTCTACTCTGTGGCCTTCTCGCCAGATGGCAAGGTAGTGGCTTCAGGCTCAGACGACCAGACAGTGCGGCTCTGGGATGCCAGCACGGGCACGCTGCTGCAGACGCTCGAGGGCCATTCCGGCGAGGTCAACTCTGTGGCCTTCTCGCCAGATGGCAAGGTAGTGGCTTCAGGCTCAGGTGACCAGACAGTGCAGCTCTGGGACGCCAGCACAGGCACGCTACTACAGACGCTCGAGGACCATTCCCGCGAGGTCTACTCTGTGGCCTTCTCGCCAGATGGCAAGATGGTGGCTTCAGGCTCGTACGACCAGACAGTGCAGCTCTGGGACGTCAGCACAGGCACGCCGCTGCAGACGCTCGAGGGCCATTCTGGCGGGGTCAACTCTGTGACCTTCTCGCCAGATGGCAAGATGGTGGCTTCAGGCTCAGTTGACAAGACAGTGCGGCTCTGGGACGCCAGCACAGGCACGCCGCTGCAGAGGCTCGAGGGTCAGTCCGACACCGTCTACTCTGTGGCCTTCTCGCCAGATGGCAAGGTAGTGGCTTCAGGCTCAGACGACAAGACAGTGCAGCTCTGGGACGCCAGCACAGGTACGCCGCTGCAGACGCTCGAGGGCCATTCCGGCGAGGTCAACTCCATAGCCTTCTCGTTACATAGCCTTACAGTGTTAGATAATTGGGTAGTGAAGGACAAGAAAAACATTATTTGGCTTCCTCCAGATTATCGTCTAGAATCTGTAGCTGTGTGGAATCAAACAATTGTTATAGGACATTCGTCAGGGGGTATTTCTATTCTTCAACTTGAATAAAGTCAAAAATAATATGTGAAAAAATGTTTTAGATAATCTTTGTCTTTTCCTGCTTTAGAATTATATTATATTTATCTAATACTTTGATAAAGAGAGGTCTGGGGAAGCTGTTCTTAATATACTATTCTCAAGGTTAATAAAATATATCTTTATAATTAGGTAGTAGCTGCTAGCACAACTTAGAATATTTTAGAAGCTTCTCTCCAACTCCGTAACATCTCTTATAGATATATACGTCCTTCTACGCTTACAAAGCAACTAGTATGTAATCAGTGACGTAATAGGATCGTTTCTAGAGCTAAGCTATTTACAGATTAGTTTCAATCAGAATTCCAGTTACCCTTACAATTATTACTTGTAATTGTTACAGAGTTGGAGGAACTGGGGGAAGATCACGTGTAGCACAGCACGTGCGTGCTGCTAGAATCCTGTATATAAGCTTCTGTTCCTCTGGAACTCTTTTCTTTCCTTACTTTGTTGTTCGCTCTATATAGTAGTACTCGGCTTGAGTCTGTATTTATCACAGCAAGTAGTGGTTTACTCCGCAACGTTTACAGTAATAGCTTTATATTTCATTTAAAAATCAAAAGTTACTATAACAGTTCTGACCGCTACTATACCTTAGATCATGGCTAGGACTCTGTAACGAAACTCAAACAAATTAAACAAAGGTGACTAAGTCTCGAAGGTTGGTATGCAGTAAGAAGTACAGATACGCCGGGTTATTCACTTGGAAGTGAACTCGTTACTTGTATCAAAGATGTCAAACAATAATGATAAGATTAATAACTAAGTTGAGCACGAAGCTCCTATCTACAGCAGAAGTGCTAAAACCTTCGTTCTCAAGTGGTCGACTTTCATACTGAATCGACCATGGCCGGCATGGCCGACAGGTCGGCTACTTCGACAACGTCACGTGATCGTGTAACATACAATGTGAAACCCTTGGATCAACCAGCTAACCTGGTCGATCCCTACTTGCTATAAGGGTTGCTGATGTGCTTGTCCTGTCATGGCGCCGCCTGGACTTCATTCGTCACGTACAGACACATGATTCGTGACAGACTCAGCTAATTACGTGGTCCAAGGCCACCTCCTGTATTTAGGAGCCGGCCTAGCTGCCACTTAGTTGTTTGCTTAATTATCTCTGACAAGCGAGATTTTGGCAAATGCGAGATGATAGGGGTCAATACTGGCTTGAATACGACTTTGGATACAAGTTTTATTATGTTCAAGATTTTTGTTTGCGATTTTCGTGTCTGGACTAACTACGCCAGGCATTGAAGTTCTTACTAAGCAATATGTGGCGCACCAGGTACCTCTAGCCACTATTGGTATTTATGCCTAAGGCTTCACGATTGAATGCACTAACCAAAATCGTCACTCGCTTAATCCGAGGTACAGATCTGCGTGGCAATCATGTATGAATTTGCACACCATAGCAACCACGGTCGCATCGTCGCCCTTACGCCTGATTTGAAAAGAGTCTCTTTTCATAGCATAATAGACGTCCTCTAATACAGCTCAACCACAGATTTTACACTTTCTCTAATACTTATAAAGGGTTCTTATCCGAGCTCTAAGGCCTCAAAACTAAGCGGGAGATCGTCATCAGCCTTGTGATTTTTAAGTGGAAAAGGTTCAGGGGGTCTGGGAGTGGCTACGGAACATAACTTATAAAAAATTATAGGAAATATTGAGTTATGCACGAATTTTAAGATGCTTAAAGTCAAAGTACCTGTCAATTTTTCCGGCACGCAGGGGTTTCCGACACGCAGGGATAGACGTTACACGTTTATAACATTCTGTATAGAAGAGCAAGAATTTATAAGTAGCATTTATAAAACACTTTAGTAAGGTTTAGATAGAAGTTTAGTTTTTCAAGTTGAAATCCGTTGGATGAATTTTGGGTCGCACATTAACAAAACTGTAACTCCGGTAATTGCTCCATTGCCAATTCTTTCTTTAACAACGCGCACTCGTCCATTCCGCGAATGCAAGGAGTATAGTTTAATTATTCCAATTTCTACAAATGGAGCAAATAGAACCTCAAGTAGACCCGTGGTTAAATACTAACTCGGGCGTTATCCTCTACTCTTTGGTGTGCGCACTTCGGATTTCGATCCCAGGATTCAAGCCAAACAGGATTAGAATTCTATTAGAATTCTACTGGTGTGATGTGCAACGAAATGTCATTTCAGCACGTGGAACAACGTTGATTGACTTAAATCGCGTCATAGGTGTCACATTTTTCTATTTTTAGAATTGATACATCGGTCAAGACATGTGGATGGCGAGAGCTTGATGAAGTTTTCTCTACTTACCACGTCGCAGGTAGATATGTTTACTTTTGAGAAAAGGAGCTGGGTTGTAAATTAAGCGAGCGTAAAATATAGTATCTATACTAAAGCAATGAGCATGCCTAGATATCAGTACGAGAATCAGAAATGACGTGAATGATAATGAAATTTTCATTGATTGATTGCCTACTCTACAAAGCTCCCAAAGAAAATAAAAGATACCAAGTACTACAATAGGTTATTTTTGGCATTCGAGGCATTCAAAGGAGATCTTTATTCTAATTGACCTTATAATCCCTTTCTTTCCGACGACAATGAGAGCCCTTAGATATAAACGCACTCCCCACTCTTTAAGCAAATCAGTAATCGTGAACAGTCCCATTTTCTCATTCGGCCACTCAAACCAAAGTCTTGACCGCTCTTTTCATTGTAAATATTACCACATTAGTCACTACAAACTCCCCATCTGATATATATCAACATTAAAATGGCAGAACACCAGAACGAAAATGTCGGCAAATATATGCCCGGCATTCCGATACCTGACATCTTCGACATCTACTACTTCATCATCTCCTACATCCACTCTTGGATCCTTGAAATTGGAAACAGCTACAGCACAAAACTCAACGAAACCCTCACAATGAAAATGGTCGATCTCGTTGACCTCCTAACATACCACTGCGACTGGCTCAACGACGATTTCTCCACCGCAAATTTCCAGAGAAGAAGGTGGTCACTGATAAAAGATGTCGCGAATAGCTATCTCACCCTCCTCTCCAACATTCTTTTCAACTACGCGTTTTTCGATTTCTCCTTCGCTGCGGTCTTTGAAGGGTTCTTGTCTTCGTTATAGAGTTCTTTTTGGATAGATGGTATTATGCTACTCAAGAATGGAAGAGAGATGATGAGTCGATTTCTATTCATTTACATCGCGAGATTAAGATACAATTTCCAAAACAACTTGCTACTTGGGTGATAGGTAGTTTTTCTGGTGTGTCTTGGTTGGTATTTGGCTTCTTGACTTTGGGGGGTGAGATGGAAAGAGGCGATTTTGAGTGGAGGTTGTTGAGGTGGTGGATGCTTTTGATTTCTTTTACTAGATTTATTAGTTCTCCTTTTTCGGACCAGGTAGAAAGACCGGAGGGTGGAGAGGAGCCGATTGACTGGGAACTACGTAAACGTAAGTCGAAGAAAGACCTTCCGCTGTCGAGAGCAACTTACTGGGCATTTCTGGCCTTTGGGGTTGTGGGAAGTAACGGGTTGCTTTGGTGGTATTATGAAAGCGGGGTATTTTTTAATTCCGAGGAATGAGCGGGTGGGTAGGCGAGTATTATCTTTGTATGGATGGATAGATAATTATGTTTTTCTTTCAATAGCCACTCGGGATTCTTTTCAAAGTGACGTTTTCTTTGTTCTTGATATTCCCTCCCACTTGCGCTACCGCTTCCTTACATTTTCATTTCCACAACTATGTATAATGCTTCTCTATTGATCTTCCTTCTACATACTAGCAACATGAGGCATCAAAAATTTATGTTAGAAACGAAAGCCAGGTTTATGAGATACGGCACGGCTTCTAGAATGCACAGAGTTGAAGCATAAAAACCTGAAGCCAGTCTCCCAATTCTCATAAACTTGTACATACAACTACGAATTTAGTGTGGGTGAAAAAAACGTATGAACTGACGTAGTTGGAAGTAGAGGAGAAAAACTCAATTTTTAGGTAGTCACTTGATTCTCACCTTGTTCAGTGACTTAATTCCCAACGGATAGCATATTGAGTATATCAAAAACACTGAAGATTGTTGTAATGCAGCACTTCTCACAATGATATATTTCCAAGGGGCAAGAATTAATTTTCTTGATTTATTTCTCCAAAGATAAACTCCTAATTATATAAAGTATCAATCCTATTCTGCCTTGAAGTCAGACCTCCAGTCAGCCCTCTAGACTGACTTCGTTATTCTGCCTTGCTGCCTGCAGAAATAACAACAGGCTTTCTTGTACAGATATCACCGTACCTATCAACAAAGATAAAGCAACTTAATGCTGATGGGGACTTTTGCCAAGTGCATTTACTTACTACAATCCTTACGATCGTTCTACTAGAGTATACATTACGTTCTACGAAATCGCACAGTTACAACGAAAACCGAAACGCTAGAAATAGATCTTGCAGAAATTCTAGCATGAAAGAATATAATTTACGAGAAGAAGCCTCGACCAACTTGCCAACCCACCTAGCATATTAAAAATGACTCAATTACTTAGTGCTACTCAGAGCGAGTCCAAGATCACCATGGAGAATTAGGGTAAAATATCAAACCCAAGACATAAACCCACTCGATCAAAAAATGCCAATCAACTGAGCCTGCGGCCAAATCGATCCAAGTAAACTTCGCACAATCACACCATCGTAGAATTGAAGGATTAAGTACCCACCCAACGAATATAAACAAAATCGTCGCAATTAGAATCCTAACTCTGGGATACTCGTCCTGGGGGGTTAGAGGAAGTCGCTCGCCATCAAAGAAAATCCCCAGAACGAGAGAAATATAAAGCATCTGAATCTTCAAAAGAGCCCACTCAAGTTCTCCACAGAACATGATCTCTTTAGAAAATGTGTACTAGATGTACACAACATAGCCAATGAGAAGACCGATACCAGTGCACCAAATACTGAAACCGTCGGGGTGCATAAAATATAATGAGATTTTGAAGGTGCGCCAGAGAGTGATATGAATGGATTCCTGACTGGCCGCGAACTTATTTATGCATAAGCAAATTATCATCGTGAAGAGTTCAAGAAAATGAAGGAGGATGGTGTCTAGATTGGCGGAGAGGGAGTAGTCGAAGAAGAAGAAAAAGAGGGACCATTTGATGGCGAGGAGAAGGAATTCATTCATATGCGAAATGAGAGTGTATTTGCTGCCATTTTTCTATTGCGATTTCTCTGGTGAGACGGTTTTCTTCTAGGTCATCGAACAATTTTTCGAGGAGGGAACGATGGATGTAGTAGGTTAGATTTCCGAGGTGGACTGCGGCGCATTCTTGGATGACGGTTAGGGCTACGTGGAAGTGGAGCATGGTGATGGTGTTGTTTTGAGAGTGTGTGTTGCAGTATGGTCAGTATTACTACGGTAAACGAAACATCGTCGAGACTTAGATTAAAGTGTTGAATGGGAATTGAAAATAGAAATTTGTTTAAGATGCTTGGTTTTTTTGAGAGTGTGAGGATACATACTGACAATCTCATTGTGGCCAAAGAAAAAGACTTAATCAAGGAGTCAAATAAAGGGCTTTGTATAAACCTCCCGTGGACACCAAGGTCTTGTCTATTGATTCCCTTGTTGAGCTTACAAAGTAAGTCTACAAAGGAAAGGAAGACTTCATAGTACTACCATTGACCAATCTTCTTACTGATCTCTTACCCCACCTTTGTAACGCAGCGTAAGGGTTTGTCGAGTTTGAAAATTGCATACTCTATTGGTAGGTAGCCTACCAATAGCAAAGAAGGTCAATCTGTAGGTCACCTACCGATAGCACTAGAACTAGACCAATCAGAGGTAATCTATAATATCTTTCTCGATATATTTAGGTGTTTTTTACTCTAAAACATTCCGTGATAGGTCTGCTGAATTGAGTTGGACAGTCATGTTCTGTTCGCATCTAAAAATAGACACAACGTCTATTCCTAGGTAACCTACCAATTGCACCAGGCTATTCGTAGGTAACCCACGATTCATGAATAGCTTCAAAAACCTTCCTATATAATAAGTGTCACTATATTTCCTCTCAGTGTTCCTTCGATTAGAAAATATTTACAATGATTCCAGACCTAAAAAATGGAGATAGGTTCAGAAAAAGTTTGTTATTTTCATGTGCTATGGACTACCACCAGAAACACCATGTTTGGCCTCCATCCATGGCTGAGATGGGTAAACAGCACGGCCCAAAACCCTCATTTTCGTACCTCCCATAACGCCTAGCAATGCATGCGAAAATTTCCCACACACCATCCACAAATGCAATGCAGCCTTGACAAAGAAATTCAGGAATATCACACACATTTTTACACTCGTATACCACTCCATATCACTCAACTCAATCCGACCCTTCATTTCGGTTCGCTCAATTCGCCATACATCAGCTCGAATCCCCTCAATCAACCTTCTCCCAATCAGGAACAACAACCATCTTCCCCATAATCCTACCCATCCCCGTCGCCCGACCCTCAACCAAATTCCCAAATGCGTCTTCCTTTCTCTCAACAACCATACCTGTAGACAAAAAGGTCCCCGCCTGTCCCCGCGACACAACCATACTCGTACCCCCCCAACTCAACTCGACCCTCCCACTCTTCCTAACAACCAACTCTCCAATCCATCCCTCCTTATCCACAGCCTCCTCAGCGATCACCTTTTCTTGCGCCGGTTCCTCAATTTTAATTTCCTGCACATCAGGTTCGAGTTTAACACTCTTATCTTTGGTTAAATCAACCGTGCCCTTCGAACTTGTGATTTCCACACCATCGACACCAAGTGATGGATCACCACGGCGTTTAAGGTTAGGATGTCCAGGCTTCTTCTCCGTAACCGGATTGTAGAGTTTTGGTATAACAGGTGGGAATTGGAAGAGGTAAAGACGGCCGTGACCAGCTGATTTGTCCTCGCCATTCTCGTTTCGCACGAGGGTCTTGAGATGAAGGAGTTCCTCGGAGAGAATCTGGATATCTTCTGCTTGACGGGCTTTTTCTTGGATATCTTCTTCGGTTTCGGGTGCTGGTTCGGGTTCTTTTCTAATGGTGGCGGATTCTTTTTTAATAGATGTAGAGGCGCGTTTGTTCTTTTCGGAGGGCTTGGGATCGAGGTCCATGGCTGAAGAGGGCGTGGCATTTCCATTGGGTTTAGGAGACGATGGGCCTGGAGCGATGTTGGGGTCGTCGTCTTCTGTTGGCTCTGTTTTGACTCGGATAGTTTCCTTGGTGATTTCGGGAGTTTGCTCATTAGGAGTTTGTTCATCAAGATCCATCGGTTGGACTTCTGGTTCTGCGACGGCTGCTGGTATTCCTTCTGGGTCTCCCTCGCCTTCTTCTTTTGGTTCTTCTTTTGGCTCGGGTTCCTTCTTGACCTTGATGGCATTTCGGTCGACATGCTCAATTCTACCCAGACGAATAGGAGCGTGAACTTTCTTCCTAGTACCCATATATTGAACCTCGTCGCCATCGTCCTCGAGGCTGACGGTGTTGATATATTGGATGTCTATTCGTCCATTAAAATCGTCATCGTATATCGGGTCGGGCATCGCATTTCCTCCATCACCCTCTGAAGGACCGGAGTATCCATTTCCACCTCCCGATCCACCTCCACCTCCTCCAGATCCTGAACTGTATCCAATGCCCCCTTTACCACCTCCTCCCCCGCTGCTGCCGCCACCTCCCCCTCCGCCAGACGACCCGGATAGGAGAATAGAAGTATTCTTGTGATCTAAAAGCAATTAGCCCCAATCCCCCAAATCCAAAAAAAGAATAAACCCACTCAACCCCTCAGGCACAACCCCAAAAAGCGAACTCGCAGCCCCCAGTCCCCTCCCCGCGATCCCCCTCCCCATAACATCACCTCTTCCCCTGCCACCCCTCCCTCTCCCTCTATTAGCAGCTCTAGCCTTCCTATCCGCCTCAGCCTGCGCCTGCATCTCCGCAGCTCTGATCCGCTTAATCTCCTCCTCAGCCAACTTTTCTCGCTCATCTTGTCCCCTCCTCACAGCCTTAGGCTTAAATTTGCTCTCGGTAGCTGGTTTACCACGTCCCCTACCTACACCACCTAGTAATCCCCTACCTCTCGTACCTCTCAGCGCAGGCGCAGGTGGTGGCACAACATTTTCTCGAGCCTCTACCGGTGCGCGAACGGGTGTAGGTGCTGGTGTTTCGGTAGGAACAGGTGCGGGTGAGGAATTCGGTGAATGCTCCGAGGAGTCATTATTCGATCGGTTCTGCGAGGGACCAGCGATGGGCGTTGAGGGCGCGGGAGGGGTATCGTGGGGGTTGGATTGGGATTGGGATTCGGTTTTTATGGTTGTTGGTGCTGGAGGGGCGTCTTGCATTTCTGCGTCGCCATCTGCTGGAGCCGTTGCTCCTCCCCCTCTGCCTCTGCCCGTACCTCGACCGCGTCCACCTCGCGCGGTACTTCCTCGAGGTTTTGGTGGCATTTTGCAGATGTGTGTGTATTGATCAGAAACAAATGGGGTTACCGCATTGGACTTGTTGCGCGACAATTCGGGTTGTGGTGGGATGAATTGCGACGATGGGTGTTGTAGAAGAATTTGGCGGGGTTGGGTACGAGATAAAATAATTATTTTGGAAGCTTCAAGACCCACTTGAATATTATTGGTCCTTCAACAATCCCTGCTTTCCGTTGTGACCCAGCTTCCTACAAGTATTTCACTGACGGGTTTTCCATTTTTTCAATCTTATAAAAGCCAAAGCAAATTCCTACCTCACCTCATTCACTGAATTCACAAATAAAAGGTAGTATTTGAGTAAATAAGTGCCTTTCTCATCCTTTCATTGCTCTAACCATGCATTACAACTCAAAGCAGTATAACCTGACATTCTGGGAGAACTGAGCCAAGATATCGCTTAAAATACAAAGAATCTAGAATAACATGAGCTAGGTAAATAAAGGAGATAGATGGACTAATAGGTAGTATACTGACAACTCGTAGAAGGTTTCATTCAACTCAATTACCTGAGCCCTTTCAGAAAGATGATAGTCGTCAACGTTCTAACAAAGACCCTAACTGTTTAAAGTATAAGCAGGGAGTTCACTTCACAATTAGTAATTTCAAAATCACAATACAATCTATCTTTTCTCATTCTTTATTCTTGTTCTTCATATTCATGGAAATCCCCCCACCCGTCTGTCTGTCTAGTCATCTGTCCGTACTGTACTCTACCCCCACTGTCCATTTTATCCATTCTTGTCTTGAAAAAAGAATACAGCTCTGTATCTGTGCCTCTTTCAGTACCTCCTATCTTTCCCCTCTCTCTAATGAACCCACCACACCAAATTATCAAGAAAAAAAATAAGAAAGAGGAAAATGCAAAAACCCCAACCCGAAGAGAGAAGAAAGAAAGAAAGAAAAGATTCCCTCCATTCAAATCCCCCGCACCAACCCAATGCGGCCATCCATCCATTATGCACATCAAAACATCATATTCCCCCCCTCACTCATCCACAAACCTACTTCCCACCCCCAACAATCTTCGGCAACCCATTCCACCCCTCCTTACCTCCAGGATTCTTAATCTTCCCAAAATCCCCATCCAAATCCAAAATAATCTTCAACGCATTCCGACTCCTCAAAAACCCAATCGGGCCCTCCTGCCCCGGCAATCCCTCCCCAGCAGCGCTGACACCCGTATGCGGTACCTCCTCCTTCTCACTACCAGGCATAGGAAGAATCCCCTGAAGAACCTCATAAGCCGCAAGCGTAAACCCAAACTGGGGCGAGGACCTCATAATTCTCGCCGGTCCCCCCTTGAAAAAGGCCTTGAAACCTTCATCTTTATAGATAGTCTTCGCACAATGTCTTAGGGAAGTGTATGAACTCTCTCCCTTTCGGGCTTCGACTTGGAGGCGAGTTTTGATGACGTCGAAAGGTGTAGTGAGATAGGCGGCTGGCATACCGGCGATGGCACCGGCTGTCAAAAGTTGAAGGATACCAAGTTTTTTGGTAGGTGACTCGCCATACATGTCCCGCTTAAGATGGTTGTATGTTGGGAAATAGATGGCGGAAAATGGAACATCTCGAAGGAGGCAGGCGGAAGCACCCTTGTAAAGGCCAAGAATACCCAAGTTTCTGACGATCCACATGGCGGATCGACGAGGGGCACCTTCCACGTTTTTGGCGACCTCTCCTTGTACTTGAAGACGAATTTTGACGATTTCGAGAGGATTGGTGAAGACCTAAGTTAATTGTTAGCTTTGTTTTGTAGTATCGATAGAAGGGAAACTTACAACTTGACAAGCACCTGCAGTTCCACCAGCAAGAATTTCATGCGGAATTCGAATCTTTCCATCAGTAGAGAAATAACCCCGAACAAGATCATTAACTGTCAATTTAATAGCCTTTTCCGGAGCAACACCAACAAGTTGCGGTAAAACTCCCGAATAGAAACCAAGAAAACCTTCGTTTTTGAAGACTTTCTTTGCACAATCAAAGGAATTCTTATAAAGTAGCTCGCCCACTCGAGATGAGCGTTGGTTTTGCAATCTAGTCTTCACCAAATCAATAGGGTAGACCATGAAAGCACCGAAAGCTCCAGAAAGAGACCCAAGCCCAAAATGATGAATCGACTCTAGTATGGAATGCATAACGTTTTGCGTCTTGGTCTTGATCTTTGTACTTGTCTGGTCGAATGCGTTGTATAGTGGGTTGCGCCACGATGGATCGAGGACTTTGGCAAAGTCACGGAGACTTAAATGTCCCGAGGGTTGATCCAGACCGGCGAAATGAAATAATATATCTGCCTCCATTGGGGTGAATAGGGAAAAGCGTGTAACTCGTGCGGCCTCATTCAAGAAATCCGTTCTCGTAATCGTCCCATCATTACTTTTGGCAGTAGCTTGTCGAATGATTAATTCTACCAAATCCATCTCTCTAATCATATTTTGAAATGCGCGAACATTTCCATATGAAATCTTTGTACCTGCTGAAATATTACAGAGGGTATGTAAATTCTCAAGTAGATGGTCGGATAGCTTGTGTTTTGCAGTCTGGAGAATAATTCGTTGGAAATCTTCTGGTTCGATAAATCCGTCTCCGTCTCGATCGAAATGGTGGAAAGCTTGTCTTATTCTCTCGCCTTGAAGACCTCTCAACATTTGCGAGAATTGAGGGTATGTTAGGTCGTGACGGCGCTTCTTTCCTCCACTGTATAATGATGCCCATTCACAATCCCAATCAAAAGGTATGCTATCTGGGCCCTTGTTTGCTTCGTAAAGTTTCTTGAGGTGTTCGTATTTTACAGTTCCCGCTCGTTCAATGTCGAATAATCGAAAGGCGATCTCGTACTCGGCGTCTGGTTTCGCAAGAAGGTTCTCAAAGGTACCCCAATCCATCAAGTTGACTTTACCGGTATCTCTCCGGTCTGCCACCCTGAATAAGATCGCATATTGTTCGCGCTTGATTTTATGCTAGAAAAGGGATCCTCACGTTAGTCAATGGCTCGGGATTTTCTGTGCAACAATAGCATAAGGTATACGGGAAATTTTTGAACTCACATAATCTTCTCCCTCAGGCGCAACGGCATTGATGAATTCCTCCTCACCCATAACATACACTCCGGTCTCTGCATCTTTCCGCGCATTCTTGTCAAAGGTAGCTTTTGATTGTGCTGAAAGTTGGACATCCTGAGGAATCTCGGAGCCAAGCAACTTTTCCTTGACCACCTCCTTCACCTTTGTAACATCGGTCATCGTGTCCTCTGATCAGCCCAAAACCGCGGCGCACGGTCTTGAATCCGGGGAAATTGTTCTTGTCTTGTTCGAATCGAAAGGTCCGATGGACTGGCAGAAGGAAAGAAGGTCTGCGCGATTTGTTGAAGATGGGGTTTTCGAAAATCCCAAACCTACCGGCTGACAGTGGAGATGCAGGTCGCAAAAAAAAAAAAGAAAGCAAGCACCTGCAATTGAAAAGTTTGGCCCCTCGGGTAGATGTCAAGCCTGCGTGGAATTGAGTCAAGAGGTTGGAGAGAGAGTTAAAGAGGCAATTGGCAAGATAATGAAATCTGGGGTAGTTCGGGAGGAAGAGGAAGCTCTATATTTTCCAGAGCTTGGCCGTGCAGGAGTCTGCTTTCCAGGTTTGACTTGCAGGTGCGCAGGAGGAAAGAGCGGGTCGGCGAGAAAAGATCCCTAAAGAGATTAGATTACAACCGGAGAAACGACGGCGCGGTTTGTAAAGTGGCCACGTGATGGAAAGCCCTTGTCAAATCCCTGCATCGTCGGACTTATATCGGACCTCACCGGGTACAAATATTATCTTTGATTTTACATGAAGATTCAGTTGTGATGTTAAGTTGATGTTGATAACTCGTGCCTAAAGAGAGCATGTTCTATTCAAGCTATAAATACTAATAGTCACTGATGTTGTGTCCTTTCAGCTGCCATTACTCTTCTCTGCAAATAGCAGGTAGCCGACGAACCCGAAGCTGCCCCTCTCTTAGTCTTCAAAGTGGATTCGAACGGTTGTCGCGCCGTCGACTTCCATTCAAGCGGTCTGGATCACAGCCCTCGAACGAGTCACTTATTCCTAACTTCCTTTTCGCCGTTACATCAATGCAATATTGTCTCGAAAAAGATCGTTCGTGTTCGTAGCTGCAACGGGCATCTGTAGCGAGTTGAGGACCTCTCAAAGCTCTAGACACCCCACAAAACCCGACCCCTATTTGTGTCTTTTCGGACGTTATTTGACTGTATTTTGACCCCGGGAGCCCCCTTGTTTTGCTACTCTTTCTTGTTTGTTTTAGTTCCAATCGTGTTTTCTAGACCAAGCCCTTTCCTTTCCATGCATACGCTTGCTGCCGTGTCCTTTATTCTAGCGTTGCTGTGTAAAATCAGATATACGAGCCGAAGAGAAGAATTCAGGCACCCCAAGAGAACTCAATGAGTTGTCTCATCTGGGGAACCTTCGAAACATGCGAATTCACAAAATGTATAAGTTATATCGGAATTTTAGAGAATGTTACGGACGGGGTCGGTCAGCTTTCGTTGTATATCCATCCAGTGTTTGAACCATTCCTTGAGAGCTGGCCAAATTTTGTTGCATGTAACAATTATTGTTCAGCGATTGAGCGATGTAGTCTTGAACGTTCGTCGAAGTTTTGTTGCATGTCGCAGCCATCGATAGTGATTGCTATTCTTGAACGTTGATCAAGTTTTGGTGCATGTCGCAATTGTCGTTCAGCGATGAAGCGATGGAGTCTTGAACGCTCATCAAGGTTTTGTTACATGTCGCACGCTGTCATCGATAGAGTCTACTTTTAACTTGAGCGATGGCGACTCTTTAACGAAAAATGCTCTTGAACGATAGCGATTCTTCAACGACGGCGATTCTTCAACGATGGCGATTCTTCAACGATGGCGATTGTTCAACGATCACTAGAGTTTTGTTGCACTTCGCAGAACTTGATCGCCCCAAAATAATTGAATAATAACTACTGCTGAATGATCGCTAGTCTCCTACTGAATAACAAAGTAATTGGCAACTATTCTTGCCTTTTGGGGTTGAAAGTAGGCCAGTCGCTCAAACTTTTCGTAGAGTCATTGTCACTTTTTTGTTTCCGGTAAGAATTTGGACCTGGGTATCGGTTGCTTTATTAAAACTACTAGTGCGAAGATCATTTGCTGTCGAATCTTTACTCGTTGTCGAATCCAACTCGAAAGGCTGGATGTAATTTGAGAGACTAACAGCGAACGAGTCTTGGGATGCCTTCTCAAGAAAAAAGCTTAAAAGAAGCCAACAGATTTCAGTGCTCTGTGGTTGCATGTTCTTCGTACCCATCAAGTACGTTTCGTTGTTGGTCGTCTTCAGTATGTCTGACTCAAACTAAATGATGATTTAAATGATACTTCCAGTTTCGATATTCCTAGTCAACTGAGCGAGTAAGAGGAATATTCAGCGTTCAAGGGTAGTTGCTGTGATAAGAGGGGTTCTTCTCAATGGTAATGTTTCCTCGGTATTTCGGCCTTTGTGAATGATTAAAGATGGCACTCGTTTACCTCAACAGCTGAGGACTTGAGCTGGAATTGTGAGTACGGAGTGTTTTCATAGCTGTGCTCTAAATTCAGATGGTTCCAAGATCAATGACTTCGATATATAGTGCCGCTGAGAGTTCGAGTTGAGTATCAAGAAATAAAAGGCATGGAACTCATCATTCACAAGTGAAGCGAGACTTTCAACGGCGTCGAGCCAAAGAGTCCTGGATCGAGGGATGAGCTATGGTTTGCTTACAATTTACCGCACTGATATTCGCAGTTTCATGCAAAGAATTACCTTTTGGAATCTTCCGAACGAATGTACTTACTGTCAAGCGACAAGTTGTCCTCGAAACCAATTTCCATGTTTGAGAATTGATATACTTTGTCTACATTTTTCCAATAATGTATTTACTACAATGGATTGATGATAATGCAGGAGTTTGATTCCCATGAATCTGAAATTACCACCTAACGAGCTGTACTTGCAAGTGAGTGTTTAATTGCGATCGTTGGCGATAGTTGGTAGAGCAAACTCTACTGCTCCAGCTCAGCCATTTTTTATTACCCCTTCTTTAGTTTCTTCTCACTAGCTTTTGTGTTATCGCCCGCTTTCTGCCATTTACTCCCTCAGGCCGCCTTGTTGATAAAACTCCGTAAGTGACGTTAAAGCGGATAAACAAATCATTTGGAAATAAAAGACGATTATTATGTACGAGTGCTTCCAGTTGCTGAGATTGAGTAAGTAAAAGCATAAAACTATGAACTCCTTATCTTCTTATCTCTCACTATTTAACCCTTCCCAAAGCTTGGCGATTTTTCAAGTTGGCCATTTTAGGGACTTTGATATATCTCGCAAAACTTGGTAACATTTCACTCTAAGCAGGAAAAGCACTTTCTGGTAGGTTCAATGGAAGTTTGCACTAGGACATGGCCTAGCCGTGCTGTCAACATATAAGAAAATAAACTCCCAAAAAGAATCAGAACATCCAGGCACCAGCATCCTTGAGGTTTGAGGAGTAACTTACATTTCCCATCAACAGACGCAATATAACATCATCACAACTTGAACAAGGTTTCGTCAACCTTCAACTGACATATTTGAACAAGGTTTTAAACCTAAAGAGGTTAACACGTCCATTGAGGGGTCCTAAAAGTCCGAAAACTAAGTGATAGTATCCAGAAGCAAATACGAGTATCTTGAATGATGTTCCTTCTCAACTACTTTTTTTATATTAGTTCTTGCCGTTTAGTCAGGGGCAGGACGCTGGCGTCTGGTAATTTTTGATCGGTAGTTGTGTTATTTGTGGTTATGGCCCGTAAGTGAGGACCTGGGGGAGTCATCCAGACATGGAGTGTTTCACTATCCGCCTGGAAGACCCCGGTGTAAGCGAATCAATTCAGTCTTCGGTAATGTGTTTCATCCCTTCATTGTCACTTCCTACCCACATCTGCCGTCATTGTAAATAAAATCAATCAGTCAAATCCTCGAAACACGCTCCACAACCCGTCTCGGGATTCAGCCCTCAATCGCATACCACATAAATATCAGGAAATCGCTTCCATGCTTTCTAGCTGCAGAGGATGAAAATTACGAAGTTATCATGCAAAATGATGATTTGGACAGATATCTTTGTTCATCCTGTTTCTTGCTCAATTTTTAGCCCTCATTGTAAGGCTGAAGAAAATTATTCGAACCAGGGAGAGGCATATAGTATTGCTTGAGAAAAACGAGATAGGTACTTGAATTCTAAATATTGTTTCAACCATGTAAAAGTAGCAATGTTAGTAGCAGAAGTGCAGATAGTGGGTTAAGAAAGAGAAGTCAGGTGTCCGCAGAATGTTTTCTTTTCTTTTTGTTTTTTTTTTTGTTTTTTTTTTGTTTTTTTGAAATAGACAGAATTAAGCTTTAAATAGAGACGTACAGTAAAAACTTTTGGATTCTTTAGTAAACTTCCTCCAACTTCATGTATTAATAAACTGTCAATAACTTTATTATTATTCTCTGAAATAGATAAAAGAATTCGATCGAGTCAAAAGTACCGACTATCTAATACGAAGGAAGATAGAGGATGAGTTGACACATTCCGCCGGCGCTAGTGGTATCTTTGTAGGAGCTTATCATGTACGTCTATTTTTTCTTGAAAGATTAACATTTTTAGAGGCCATTTCCAAGACATCCATCTCCGTTAAGTAGAACAACCCCACCTCAACTTCTCTCAAATTCCAGTAGCTTAATCGTAGTTTTTCCCTGACTTGCAATGGACATTGAAAGCGACAGTAAATACACTAAGTTTGCACCTCCCCTGCCTACCTAACTCGTTTTTCCAGCTTTTTGGGGCAATTCAAAGTAGTTATTCTAAACACTTAGAACAATTCAATTATTGACCGAGGTGTTTTAAAACAATCAGATTAATTACGTATTTGGCACTTGAAATAAGAACAATGAGTATTTCCACTTTTAATGTCTAGCGCGAGCCTGAATTCCATTTCAGTCTGACTTTGCCTCCTGTAATAAGCGAAATACCCGTAAGTGGGGTTCCAAAGAATTCTTTGAATTCACCGTCTTAAGATTTCTGAGAAAACAGGTGATTTTAGAATTTGAATAACTCCAAAAATCTTCATCTTCTTAACAAGTTAGATCACCACAAAATATCCGCAATATCCATGACTGACGTGTTACATTTCCCTTCGACGTAATAACCAATCAAAACCCCACATCCTGCCCCACTGTCTCACCATCAAACCCACACTCAGTTAAATTTCCAAAATTATAAAAATTGATATACAACAAAATAAAGAAACAGTGTGTATAACAACTACTAAATACAATCCATGCTGGTGTATCGGTAACATTTCCGCCTCTCATTCTATGATTGGTCCGCGGTAGCGCAGGGTTCGACTCCCTGGCATGGAAGGATTATTTCTTTTTTGCAATGTTTTTGAACCTAGTTTGGGTTTTAAATGTTTGTTGCTCTTTTTTTGATGATTTTTTGAAGTGGTGGCGGGGAGGAGGACATTTGGAATTAGGCGAGGTGAATTGGGTGATATAATAGAACATCCCACTCAACTTGATCCGTGCGCACTATATATTATCCTAATTAGCAGTGTTTACTATTTGAAAAGGCTAGTTATGATATAATCCAAATAGGTGCACTTTGAAGAAGTAGAATCAGTGACTTTGGAGGCCCTATCCGTCAAAAATGGAAACGAGGCCGAATTGAATGCCTTTTGCGGGGTGGTCTATTGGAGAGAGCTTATGAGCCGATTTTCTAGGGTCAGCAAGGAGCAAGCGGAGTTTTGCGGTTCGCGGCAAGCAGTACCATTGGCCTTGAAATGGTGTGAGTGATTGGGAGTCAGTATTTGCCTATCAAGAAATGTCTCTGGATAGGGCACAGGATAAATGCTGGGTTCGGGAATGATTTGGGAATCATTCAGGAGTGATTGAAGAGAAACGAATCGGGGAAACTGTGTCCTCATTACCTACGAGAGAGAACTGCTGGCAAGAGCTAGTAAACCAGTGGTCTTGAAGTTCTCATAAGTCGAAACAGGTGCTTTTGAAAGAAGTTCATCGGATTTGATGCTCATTTTGAAGGGCTTCCCTCTCTCTCATCCCGGTTACCCATTTTCCTGCCAGTGCTGTATGTCTCGGATTTTCCTTTTTCTTGCTTGCTGGCTGAGTTTTGTGAGTTGTCAAACATTTGGAAGATGATTGAAGAAAAAGCTGTTGTAAAGAATGCAGGGAAGAGCGAACGGGATTATTGATGGACTGGGCATACTTATGACCCCCTCTGTTCTCAAAGCCAGGTTTAGTTGGAGATGGTTTATGATTTTCCAGGTTGCACACCGCTTTTATTGTTGAAGTGCCAGTTCACCGCGTTTCATGGTTTCATAATCTTTGACTTATTCTATCAGCTTAGTTTTACAAAATATCCGAGGACACAGAATCCCAAACAAGCAGCCTTTCAATGAAATTGTTTCTAGGTATAAAAGTCTCCACCCCATCAACTGGAGCTTTCACCACTCCTCAAAACGGTAATAACAAGTCGACGCCCCTTTCGATCAACACATATTCCTCATTCTTGAAAAACCTAAGCGACTCATTTTTTCCACGAAAGGTTATCAGGGTTATCCCCCGAGAAGTTACAAGCAAGGCAAACTAGAAGCTTAGAACAGCGGTTATTATTCAATAGAGTTTCATTATCATTGCCTCGACGTTTCAATAAACTTCCACGATCAGGTTGCCATGGGGTTCGGGGGCGCAGTGCAGGAATTCGCAAGATTTGATTGGCCTATGCCATCTCCAGCGCGTATTTCCAACAAACGACCAACAACACAGCCCGCATGCCCAGTTCTCACTTCTCACGATCGACCTTTCTTCTGCTTCGCCCCGCACTCTTTTATTCCTTCGTTATGTTTTAAGCTTAATTAAACTCACCATTTTTACTTTTGATCTTCCACCCCAACATTGTTTGCACTTTACCTCGACTATTCGCTGGCCTGGACTTCTTATGTGCTGAGAATTGCATTAATTGAACTCTCGTCTCTCCGAACTTCTCATATTCACCCTTTTCTCCTTTTCTAAGGTGTCAATTTGCTACTCTTGCCAACTGATAAGGCTACTACCTAAAATCATTCACTTTTTGCAACCCCTCCAGCGCACCTTCTCCTCTTTGCGCATCATGGATCACTGGGTCAATTCTGATTCTGAAAGTGAGCATGAAGATAAGAAATTTGAGGTTGACGACCGAGAAACACTGGCGCCTGGCCGACAATGCCTTGGCATTGATCGCAATTATGTGGGAAACTGGCAAAGCGTTCATGGGTTCCGAGAATTCTACCAAAATTGGTGACTATTCCGCATCTATACTCAAACACGCTCCGAAGCAAACTGACATTCTCTAGGATGGACGGGATGATGGAATCCTTCAAGGTTACGAGAGACCAAATTATCATTTCCGTCAACGATACAACAAAAGAATACACCGCCGTCGCTAGATCCACAAAAGACAATGCCATCATGGGATACATTCGCTTCCTTGAAAAGAAAGGCGAAATTGAGCTCACGAATTTCAAAGCGAAACTGGAACGAAAACATTTGGGAGTTGGAGTCAGCTCGAAGCGACGTTCGACTGCCAATCTTGCAGGCACTCACGGAGAAGGGTTCAAAGTTGGGGCACTTGTCATGGTACGCAAACTATATCAAGTTCGTTATGAGTCGTCTTCGTACTACTGGAAATTTTCTCTTGCTGGTAAATTCACGGAAAGTCTCTACTGCAAGCTCTCGCGAATGTCACCTGCCAAAGTCAATCGCCTGATGGCGAACTACCAACGAAGGTTAGAACAAGGACTTCCACGAGAGTTGAAAGCAAACATATGGGAAGATACAACGGTTCGAATTGGCGACGTTTATGGCAGAAAAACCGATGGAAAAATGGTCGAAGATCGGACATTTCGAGAGTGGATCAAGGTTGCTTTGGCACTTGACTCACCATCAACCATGATCAAAACCCCCCTCGGAGATTTAATTCTAGATGATGGGTATAAAAGTCGGGTGTATCTTAAAGGCTTGCGATTGAGTAAAGAGGAGTCATTCAAATTCGCGTACAACTTGGCCCAAGGTTCCGTCAATCGAGACAGAGAAAGACTCGTCAACGCTGGGGAAGAAGCAGAAAATATTACCAATATCTGGGCGTTCGCGATAAAGTCAAACAAAGATATTGTTTTACCAAAGTATGTTCAGATGCTCCGCAACGAAGAAACAAAACCGTGTGGCGATATAGCTGGTGCAAAGGATCTTATCAACCAAGAAACAACAGAATTGATCTGGGATTACTTGAGAGAATCCGAGGGAAATGAGGCGTTCTTTTATGAAAAGAAAGAAGGATTAAAGGTAAGTACATCAATCTTTGTGCAAAGCCTTCCTGTTACTGGAACTAAAATACATTCAAGTGCGCGCAGATCATCCAGAATGGTCTCAAGAAGAATCCAGTCGCCCTTCCAGAAACACTATGGGGAGCCTTACTTAACCGGAAGCTCGTTCGGACACCAAAAGAAGAACAATCATTGCTACTCCAGACTGCCCCCCGAACTCAAGTTCAACGGACCCTATATTCAAAGGGTATGGACAGGGCTCTGAAGGCTGCCTTGGCACTTGACCAAGCAACCAGAAATCTGAAAGTTATTTTCAAGGCTGGGGCAGAGTCTGGTATGGATTTGCTCCTCCACGAGAACAGTATTTTAATCCACGAGAAATGGCTCGATTTCAAACGCAGTCACCGAAACAGTCCGTGCTTTCTTTCAGAGAAGTCTGGTTCCCTCACACATTTTGACTGTGATCATATCATTCTTAAACTTCACGAAATGATTCTTGCCGAATTGAGAACTGCGGGATTGGACGATGTAAAGTCAAGAGAGCGCGATGCCATTTTGAGACAACGGGTAAACGATAACTTCCGGCAAATGCCACGAAATGTTCAGTTTGATAAAGTTTATAGGAGAGGGGAATTGACAGTTTGTTGGACAGATACTCAGAGTCAAGTTGCATATGAACTTCATGAGTTGAAATTGCTTTACGAGGTTGTAATGCACAGAGTCAGCACTTGTGGAAGTATGCATCGTTGTCTTTTGAATACTAAGGGTAAGTTGGTATTTGTCGATATCCTTTCACCCGCCGTATTTGAAGTGAAATTTTAACGATAACCACATAGGAATGGACAGTCATTTCTACGATAAGGAACAAGTAGGAGAATATGATTTTTATCCTTGGACAGCAAAATGCGGCTGTCCAGCGCAAGCCTTGGACAGAAAACTTTCACAAGCAACATTTTCGAATCTGGATCCAAACGAGTCTTACTTCCCGCTAGTGATGGCAGCCGAGCCTCAATCAGTCTGCGGTGTTCCACCAGAAGCAATCAAACCTACCAAAATTGTATCGGAGTTTCCAGAGAATGACGAAGACATGACACCTGGCACAAGCACCTATCATCGACATCCGAGTTCACGCCCAAAGGGTTCCTGTCCTATTGCAGACCCGGGAGATCGGCATTTTAGTGACGCGGATATACTTCCTTCCCCGAGGTTGAAACCTCTGGACACCGACCATCAAATTGGCCGCGGGAACGAGCATGAGAGAGGTGGTTCCGACAATAATGAGGAAATAAATCCCGGCCCTAACAATGGGCCAGTTGGGGACATGCCACAGAATACGACCACTCTTGGAGCAAAGCTGACCGAGACTGAAGACATGTTACAAGAAGCAGTACGAACCATTGCAAAACACACCAGAAAGATAGAACAAATATCCAAAGAACGTGACTACGTAGAGTCAAGACTGGAAAAAGAAAAGAGAGAAAATGAAGAAAGAGAGAAACGGGACGAAAGTACGATTGAAGATTTGCTCGGCGAAAACAAGCGAAGACGCGAGGTGGATGTTCAAAACAATGCCAAGATCAATGAACTCACAACCAGGGCCAAAGATCTAGAGGCCGAGATCAAAATACTACAATCTGCGACCCAAAATCCCCGAACTCCACCAGGCAGCCACTCAGCAAATCCCAGAGATCTGCATGACGAAGATTCTCTTCTGCCATCAGATGAAGAAGCGCCTTCAGAAATCCTGCAAGCCAGGAAGATGATTCCAACTCTACTATCTGCATCGAGGATACTTCAGGGCGCCTTGATGGATCAGCCCAAGGAAGTTATGGTTATCACTATCAAGACGGGTGTGGGCATGATTCAAGGTTTGTTGGAAGCAGTAGACGATCCAGGCTCCCCAGATAAAGGTGCTACCCCCAAGAAGCGGAAGCATGGGGGAAACGACAACTATAAATCTTTATCGTCGCCAGACAAAAAGCCCAGAATTGGTCAGTAATGAAAATATTGCGGAGTTCAGGGGTATTTTTTAGGTAAGAAGAGCGGGATAAGGCCTTTCCACAAAACACTACAGATCAAAGAGCTCAATTAGACAAGAAAAATACATTTGTCCCAATCCTCATGTGTTCACTAGCCATAATTACGGGAATAGCATGCAGACGTCAAAAATAAACATGTTTGCAAAGTCGTTTTGATATTTCCCAAAGTGATATTTTCTTAGCTCTAGCCGAGAAAAACACCATCAGGAGGTGAGTTTGTACAGGACTTGTTGGATTTACACCCCCACCCCCTGATGCACCGGGAAAGACTATTTAAAAGCAAGTTTCTATCATTTAACTCATATTACAACATGCGAAAGAATAGAGCTTGATTCTAGACAGGAACCTCCAAATGAAAATAAAAAAGTATCCTCTCGTGAGCTTGGTACTAAATACCAGGTAGCTATGGCAGAGTGCCCTGTAAAAAATACCCTGAAAGCCCGGAAGCTTGAACCTTGATCAGATCCCTTCCCTGATATTTTCAGGGGGTGTCTGCTGTAGTCAGTGGGGAAGCTCCTGGATCATGTGCCTGTAAAGGGCATCCTTTAGGGTCCAATTGATTTCTCCAGGGTCCTGTTTTTCTGGACAGGCTCTTCTCTGAGTCAGAAAATCTGCCTACCCGACCAAAATATTAATAACGAGGTTAAGTGAAATTAGGAAAATACCAGAGCAAGACTATTGGATGTCTAATGATATGAGCAAATAATAATGACTTTTAATTTATCAAGTAGCTGTGGTTGGGAGGTGTCTTGATCATGACGCTGGCCCCGCTGGATTGTCGCACAATTGATGCATTTTTCAGGGGACGCAAAGCGCTATTGCAGAAGCCTAAATTACAGCGATATCGCCCGGACTTCAGTGACTTGTCTTGCCTTCCTGGTGACCGCACACCCAAGAAAACCAACTATACTGAACATTCTCAAATAACCAAATCAAACAGTTCAAGACAATAAACTTTCCTTGTCCCAGAATCACCTGTTCCAGAGGAGTTCTAGCGAAATATGTTTTTATGGGAATACATAGAGGAAATAGAAACACACTAAGTGAATTCTTCTCTAGCAAGTATGAGGATATTTTATCTTAAATTTGAGCAAACTTTCGAAATAGTAAAGCCATAGCACACCTAGCTATACATAGATGTTTCTCATATAGTACTCGTGACTTCAAGCTCAAATTACACCCCGAATAGATATCCCCGAACTGACATGAACTTCAAAAAACTCCCACAAAGACAAGATACGCACTTCAATATCTCTTACCGTTCCCGCCATAGGCCCTCTGAAGAGAACACCTAGAAACCAACCCGAACAAGATATCCCAATAAAGCAGGCAAAGCTCCAACTTAAGCCAAGACCCACATTCCAAACCAAACTCACCAGAAAATTCGCAAAAGAAATCATAACCTCATAACGTCATGAACACCCAACCATACAAAGCTCTTCGTAAATATATAAAGCCTTTCAAATCAGACCCGGAACTCCTAAAAGTAAGATCAAGTCATAACAATAATAGAACACACTGTTTTTGAGGGCTGCAAGGGATTAAAGAAGTAAAGAAGCAAAATCTAAGATCCTGATGTTAGTTTTGAGTGCCTTTCTATGAAGAAAATTTAGGAGCCATAGTAAGTACAAGCTCGAGAAATCTTCGCGAAGGAAAAAAGGAATGGCAGTAAATATATCAGCTTCGTACCTGCCTAACTACTTATCCCAACTTTCGAAGGAAATTCAAGTAAACCATCCTAAAAGCTTGGGACAATTTAGAATATTAACCTAGATATCTAGAACAATCACCCTCAATTGTGCCAGAATATCTAGGTTAATACTTTGGTTTGTGCTATAAAGCTAGAACAACGGGAGATGTCAAAGTGTCCTGCCGCGGCTCGTGTGGCAGCTGAGAACATTGGGAAAGAGGTTGGTAAAATGATGGGCTAGAATGCCACATACTCCGGACTGCAATCAACTCAATTGCTATACACTGGCTTCAGATGTTAGAAACATAGAAGTTGACTTACAGCACGGGTGGAATTTAAAATCTGAAGCTCTAACCTCCCTTGTAGTTCTCCGCATGCATGCCAGCAGGATCAGTCACATCCCTCCCAGCTAAGTCCTCTTCTCACGAAGAGGAATGAAACTGATTTTGCCTTCTCCAGATTTCGCAAGGCCCATCGGATATTGGCCAAGATACATCCATTGCAGCCCCGGAAAAACATCCAGACACTGCATTGCCTCATCCACCATTTTTTGACGATGGATTTTCTCCCACAGCTCTTCCATTTTCTCGTTCTGTTGTTCTTCATGGGAGGTGATTGGAGGCATTCCCACAGCGACAATATTCTCGGGAGTAGGATATCGGTATTGGTAGTAGCTATAAGTGTACTCTTCATCTGGCCGGTAGACGTGTCCAGATGTATAGGTGTCGCGGCTAAAGGCAAGCTTACGAAGGTGTGTCAAGCTTTTGAGATGTTTCCTCATGGCTTTGTGGTCGATTCTCCAGCTGCATCTCAGCCCCGAAAGCCAGCATCGGAGAAAAAAATTCGAAATCTGTTTATTCACTGCTAGGAAGTCGAGAGCGGAATCTCCCCTTTTGGTAGACAATCCAAAGGTTTCCAATGTGGGAATGCAACCCCTTTTTGATAGGCACTGTACGTGACTAGTGATGGAGCGTGTGATGAGAATCAAGACTACAAAAGGCGCTTGCAGCAATGCATCCCACGAGCTAGTTGGGAGAGATTCCATGCCCAGCATCCTTATTTCCAAGTTTCCAAGCTTGCGGAAACGAGGGACTATCAAAGGGATTGGCTCTACTGGCCAAAGATCATCTTTGTTCACTAGAACCTCTGCATTGAGCTCCCACTTCAAGCTTTCAAGCGTTGATGCACACCGATGAAGTATGCTGCTGGAGATCGGAGAGACGTCGGAAATAGAGCTATATCGTGCAAATTTCATGTTAAGGGGACGTAGTGGCCATACTTGGTCTCCAGGAATTCCAGATGTTTTGATAACTGGAACATGCTGGATCTTGAGATGTTATATTTTGGATGTCGCTAATGAGCTGTATAATTTTGACGACAAAGGAAGTCTGGCTTTCCAATCGACCATCTCCAAATCGGGTAAAGTAGACCCATTCATGAGCATATTCCCAATCATGTCAATGTAAATTCCGAGAAGTTGTGGGGCTTCGCTGAGCAGGTTTTCTTTCGCGTATAATGAATGCACATTTCTCTCTCCATGCCTCCGGCAGATCCAGTCTGGATGCGCTAGAATAATAAGATGCCTTATGCACGGCCTGAAGGTTGGCTTAGAGTGTCTGGAACCAGAGGAATCAGTCAACGACTGCAAGACGCAGATTGATGCGGGACTTTAATCCAGAAGAACACTGTCAAATTGACGTGAATGAGCAAGCTGGCAGCAGTCGCTATTGATTAGTGCAAAGGAGGCCAATGAGATCACATCAATCGCCTGGATAATCTGGCTCAATATTTCGCAAGGCAAGTGAAGGATAGGAGCTGTTGAGTTGAATGGTCGCCCTTACACTAAGCAGCCAAGAGTCAGCGTTTGGGGTAGGAAATCAAAAAATTTCACGTCTGATTCCCACAAGGCCTCTTGAACAATTCTCATCTTCGCTTGGGAAATGGGGATGTCTAGACGACAAGCACCATAAATGGAGGAGAAAAGGTCACTTGTCGGCACTGCATGAAACTTCGGATACGCTGAAGTGGTAGGTGAAAAAGAAAAGCGGCAAAACAAATGACGAGAGGAGTGAGTGTCCTTACTAACACGATCAACCGACAGAAGTGCCAGATGGGAGAAGTGTTCGTCCTTCCCAGCGTCAGACTCAAAAAATACAGTCTATAGGAGGCGACGCAGATGCTCAGGAGCAAGCGTGCCTCTCATCGAGCCGTAGGGGGTTTCATTTTCCATGACAAGCTCCGAGTGTGATGTTGATATGGTGTTATTGTTAGCCATCGTGGAACGAAGCATTGCATGGGTGAGGGGAGCTGGAGCTATTGGAAACCACGTGATTAAATCGGCGTTAGTAGATATCACTTCTCAACTTGGATAATCACGTGCCAAGTTACGAGAGCCAAGATGAGTCTCGACTATCCATGATTATCAAAGAGCAAGGAAGTCCCTCCTACTTTGTCTACTTGTCTAGTTGTACACCATCCTCTCCAGTTCGCCGGCTCGTTCCCCCTCGAGATTGTATACCTCAACACCAACATAATAATCTTAATTTCCCAGATTACACCCCCATCGCCCTCCACGAATAACTCTTCCCATCCCTTCCCCCCGACGGGAACCCTCATCCCCCTCCCTCGCCACCAGCACCAGACCCGGCTCATGGCTCAGCGAGCTTAGCTGTCAGCCCATCGTCCGCCCCTCTAGCTATACCGGAATCCGCGAATCATGAAGAACGGTGGTAAACGGCTTGGGACAACCACTCGGTTTATTCGGAGACGGGAAGCTTACTAGCTACTTTTTCAGCCCTGGTCGCACATTTTCTAGAGACACTCGATTCGATCAACAACTTGTTTATTGAGACTGCGGATGGCCTTATTGTTGGAGTTCAAAGCCTTTGTGTTCGGGGGTTCTTGACAACCTTAATCCCTTTTACCCCCGGGTTGGCAATATTCGACCTCGAATGGCGCATGGAGAACGATAACAGTAATGGCGCTTTTGAACCCGACCTTCATATTTGGATTAATCGTCCTCCTCTACCTGTCCTCCTTTATTTTATTCGCAGTCCTTCGAATCTTGACAGGCATTTCTATCCAGCGCATTGGATATTTCTCTCTGAGGAGACTCGCATATACCCCGAAAGATGGAATAAAGATAGAGATAAGGGGGTTGGGCCTCAATCTTCACAGACCGACCTTTGCACAACCAACGTGGGTTAGCATTGTCTTGCAGGAGTTAGCAGTGACGGTGGATTTAAAGGCAACGGCGAGGAACAAAACCGGGGAAGATGGAGAAGACACGGAAGATGACGGAGAAAACAAAGAAGACCTGGACGGAGCTCGAAATCCCCAATCAAGGAAACGTCCCACCTCACCAAAGGTCAGCGCAGAGCCTCGGAGAAGCCGATCTTGGGAACAATTGACTGGGTTAAAGAATCGCATTAAGCGCCTCCACCGCAAGATTAATTGGATACGGATGGTTGATGTGGTGGCAACCAATTCTGCTATCAATGTGGCAGAAGTTGGTCAGCTCCAAATTGGGAGCTTTACAATGGCAGTCGATACCCGGCGAAAGATGATTGATAGAGGGAGGATGTTCACACATGTCAAGACGGCCAAAAAGGAGCAGCGACCTGCAGAATGGATGATTACTGTCCGCAGTGTCCTTTTTACGCCAGAAGGAAAAGAATCACTGGAAGTGCTCGATCACGCAACGCTTAATGTTCATGGACTTTTGTACAAAGAATTTGATGGCCTCCGGGATGCTGCTGTTGCTCTGAAGCTGGGCCGCGTGCATATACCATATGACGATATCACTGCATGTTTGAATAGATACAAGAGCTGCTGTAATCATTACGGAGGGGCTCGATCCCAGATTAAGGAAATATCTGTGAACGATTTGATTGAAGAGCTTGATCATCCTGGAAGTCGAGAGGAAAATTTAGTGCAAACAGTTTCGGACTCGAAAGAATTTGTTAGCTCAATCCTACGCGGTATCAAAGAAGTACAATTTGCCGTCAGTTTTGTTGGTTTCACCAAGAAGATCGAATCTGTCCGACCCCGGGGTGCGCCCGTGTATCTCAATGCATCGATGAAAGAAGTTGGGGTAGATTTACATCGACTGGATCAGAAATCCCCAGCACATCGAATGTATTTTTCTTCCAAAGATGTAGCCCACCAAGCGCTGGTTGCTGCACTCTCAATTGCAATTGGTGTTGATGACGGGCAAGGCAAATCGGATAGGCTTGTCTATATTCCAATGGCAACAACCACCGTACGGACAACCTTGCCATCAAAAACCATCGAAGTGACAAAACACAATAGCGCCGATGAACGGAATGCGAACATTCTTTTTGCAAATGTTGTCATAACCTCCCCATCGGTAGATTTGGACCCGAAACATCTCCCTCTGATATTAGCCATGGTGCAAGGGAAGCCGAAGAGGAAGAACGAATTGGCACCCCAGAGAAATGTTATCATATCCAGGCTTTTACCGAAAGCAAATATCAAGTTCTCAATGCACGAACCAGTTATCCGAATAGCCCTTCCTCCTGTGGAACCTAAAGCAGAACCTGATGATTTCGATCTCATTATATCATCAATTTCGTCCATCTCTCTAGATATTGATTCCTCCCATACAGCAACCGGAGACCTTCACTATGGCCTTTCCTCGACGCTCAGAGTACAAACTCACGATTTGTATTACCAAACATCGTCTGGAGCACATTATGAACTGGTGCAAACGGACGCTTTTGAATTAAAAATCCACGTTAGCGCAAGTCCAGAAGTCTACGTTGTTGCAACGGGAAACTTGAAAATGTTTTCTATACATATGATTCGTCCTGAAATCAGTGACGGTGTCCGCCAAATTGTCCGTCAACTTCGCGTCAATGTCGAACCAGAAAAGAAAGTACGCCCCAAAACATCTCGCGATCCAAATTTCATCAGGGCTATGCCACCTTGGCTTCTCCATTTTCAATTGCAAGGTTCGGAGTTCAGTGCCGAAGTTGCTGGCGTGGATGAGGAAATATCGGACGACACTCGTGGTGTTGCACTTCAATTGGAATCTTGGACTGCAGAGTATCGAGCACAAAAGGTTGATGCCATAGAAAGAAGATCCTCTCGGCGGCGAGCAGGAAGTCGATCCATGACATCAGACGCCGAACTCTATCTAAAAATGCCAAAGTCGCCACGGAAGAAGCAACAACACCCAACTGATGGTAGGAGAATTGCCTTTCATGTTCGCGGCTTGGAGGCCTTTGTCGTTGAGTCCACTGAGAAATGGGAGATTGAGCCCTTTGTGGCGATACCACGTTTTGAAGTCGCACTGTCTACAGCATGTGATAACCAAGGTCCAATATTCCATATCAACTCTCAAGTCAGAACACTCCTTGTTCAATATTCGCTCTACCGCCATTATGCTGTAGGTGTTGCTACAACTGTTTTGAGGAGAGCCTTCCTCCGGACCAGAGCAGACGATGAAGAAGCAGAGCAGGCTCGGGCTGCAGTCTCGAATATGAGATTTTCTTCGCATCTATCACCAACCTCTCCCGAAGATCTTCATTCGTACGAAACTTCTGGTTATCCTTTCACTACAAAGGAGTTGATAACAATTGACCTTCGCTCAACACTGGTCCAAATCAAGGCCACAATGCCTTCCGATCCCCCTATCATGTTGCAAATATATGGTATGGAAGCAGGCCGCCATCGTTGGTCACCACCCTTCCTTCACGCCAAGCTCGCTAGACTTTATGCCGAAGCACCGAAAATGCACCGTGTATGGGCAAGGATGGTAAGCATCAAGACACTGAGGGTAGATATGCGCGAAAACAGAAGAAAGCGCAGTACGGGTGAAATTTATGACGAAAAGATGATTGATGTGACGACCGAAGCTATACGATTAGCAATTCCTCACCAGCTGGTTCTTCACAAGATTTTCGACAATTTTGTTAATACACTCAAGTCAGTCCAACAATTACACCACCGCTTTGCTACTGGTACAAATGAATACATTCTTGAAAAAGGCCCTGAAGGGCCGAAGAATGTTCCCAAAGTCTCAGTTCGGAGTAAGGCCCTGTTATTTGAGGTGGAAGATGGCGCATTCGAGTGGAAGCTAGGAACCATTTATCGTGCTGGGCTTGTTGAGCGGGCACAGCGTTTAGCTCGCGAGGCAGCGTTTGATATGAAGGCAAAGAAGATCAGAGAAGAAGAGATGCAAAGAGAGCCATCCAAATATCGCAATAGATCAGCGCATCCACGGGGTCGTAGCAACCATCCACACGAAACGAGACCGCGCAGTAAAAGTGAAAATGGTGATTCACGAGATCTCTCAGGTAACCAGCATCGGGGTCGTCGGATGCGTTACGACCCCGAAGGCACTTGTGGTTTAAGTGGAAATACAAAAGTGACTATCCAAGAAGCTCGAGAAACTCTTCAACGACATAATGCCCAAAGCTGGAAGAATCGGATTGATCGAATTTTCAGCCATTCCAAAAACGGAATGAAGGACTTGCGAGGTGTGTTTTGGGGCCCTGACGAACTCCCAGACGACATGGAAGAAACAGAGAACATCCTGGAGGTTCCACAGCGGCCAGCCCTCATGGGGACCTTAATCAGTGACCTTCACATCACAATCGATAAGCCATCTTTCCCCATTAGCCAGCTACCGGATTTCCTACACCGAGTAGGCAAAGGAATGCCTCATGATATGAAATATTCACTTCTCATTCCCATGCACGTTCAGATAAATATGGGAGAGGCTCGTGTTACTCTACGTGATTATCCGTTGCCCTTACTCCACGTACCTGCGATGAAGCCCGGACAATCATCGCGACTATCAGCCTGGTCTCTCAAAACAGACTTTGTAATAGCGGAAGAGTATCGAGGCTCAGAATCTACACGGCATGTCAAGGTCGATATCATCCCTCCTAAAAACCTGGAACCAGGAACGTCAAACGAGGGTGGATTTGCTATTGATGTCAGAAGAACCGTATCTCCGGTGAAATCATACTCCGACATTAAAGTGGATATTAATACTAGCTACCCTACTCGAATAACCTGGGGTTCCTCATACCAACCAGCGATTCAAGATATGATGATGGTCATTGAAAATTTTACCAAACCTCAAATTGATCCATCAGACAGAACCGGATTTTGGGATAAGATACGTCTAAGTTTCCACTCCCGTGTTAGCGTCGCTTGGAAGGGAGATGGTGATGTTCACCTCATGCTCAAAGGTACAAGAGACCCGTACTTGGTTACAGGAAATGGCGCAGGCTTCCTTATGTGTTGGAGGAGTGATGTGAGATGGAATATTTGTCGTGAAGAAGACCCAAGGAAATTCATGACGGTGGACAGTGGAGAATATATCCTTGCCATTCCAGATTTCAGTCACCAAGCACGAAATACTGAGAGGCAGGACAGAGACGACGCTAGCGTTATGAGCTCCGATAATTTCAAGCGGGGCGCTTCTTTCAAGAAGGTTGTCATGAAACTATCAGGCAATGTTCAATGGATGGCAGGTTTAATGTTTGAGAGGAACCTCGAACAATCAGGAAAGAGGTCATTTGACTTCGAGCCTCACTATAAGGTCATCACGAAAGAACCCCAATTCGCCCGAGCACCACCAGGTCTCGAATATGACGCTTTCCGAGGCTTCCGTAGTCACCACATACATATGTCGATTGCTGTGAAAGCTCCTGTGGATCGCGAATGGTCCGTTTCAAACTCTAACCCATCAAGAAGTTACAACACTGTTCACTTGACGCCACGTTTCTTTACCCACTTCTTCGCCTGGTGGTCCATGTTTGGAGGAGCTATGGCACTTCCAATCCGCCAAGGAACATTATGGCCTGGCATCGAGAAATCAAGCAAAAAATTCGGCAGACATCTAGCCACGATCAAATACAATCTCCTTCTTGCACCGCTATTCCTGAGTCACATATACAAGCACAAAGACGCCGAGGACTATTCCGAAGATGTCGTCTCTGCAACAGGCTTGAAAATGAGGTTAGACAGCTTCATGCTCGATGTTCACCAGCGGCGTGAGGAATTTCTTACCCAGGATCGAGGCCGTAAAACACAAGTCAAGACTAGCGGGATGAAGATGCATGAGGCTCAATTGGATTTGTTATCCATGGATATTCGAGCCATATCGGCGAGTATAGCCGGAACTACCACTGAAGATCTCCAGAAAGCTTCCGCCCCGTTCCTTGTTTCACAACAGGAACAAGGTGCAACAGACCTTTCGCATTTTGATATCCCCGATCATGATCTAAGCTGGATCGACATGGATGATTTTGTCGAACTCGATTGGATCCTACCATCAGAAGCAAACCCCGAAACGAAGATAATGCCCCTTGCCTTCGCCCCGCGATTTACATATTTCCGCCAGACTGATCATGGTGATACTATTTCTGGCGATCCCAACAGAACCAGTCCTTTTGGTAATGAGCCAACGCATTTTTGTATCATGACGAAAGATGATGACCCTCGCCGTGTCCAGTGTCAGTTGATCAAAACTCGATTGGACCAACTTGCCCGTCAGATGGAAGCGCACGACAAATCTATTGGCGAGGCAGAGCTCAGGATCATCCGAGAAGACAATGATCCCTCCCTAAAGCTTGAACATGAGCAGTTATTAAAACAGGCTGGTGTTTTACAGAACAAGAAGATTTTCCTAGAATCCATGCAACGCCGGATGAAAGTAAACCTGCACAAAGAGAAGAAAGGTGCCATGGACCGTGGCGATGATATTGATGAAATTGATGAACCTTACTCTCCCTTGGAACCAGAGTCAACTGGCGAAGGTACGGAGAACAACGCGGGTGCGGAATTTGTTAGCGATTTCAACAACAGATTCGTGATACACAATATGCAGTTGAAGTGGAATAATATGTTGAGAAACATCATCCTTCGCTATATCCATCAAGTCAGTCAAAGACGTGGGTTCGTGTATTATCTGTCAAGAAGAGCTGTCAAGTTTATCCTCGACATTGTTGAAGAGCAAAACAAGGCAAAGGCCGGAAGACCGACTCCGAATACCCAGACGAACACTTCCGATGAATCGAACAATAAAGATGATAATGAAAATATCCAAGAAGTGGAGGAACGTATTAATGAGCTTCTAGCGGATGGCAAGAATTTCGTGAAGGCCGACGACAAGGTGCATGAAACAGCCCAACGAGTATCCGTCGATAACCTCGATTCAAATATTGCCCACGAATTTACACCTCAGAACAGCTATCATTTGAGGTTAATTGCGCCCCAGATTCAACTTCAAAGTGAGAAGAATAAAAAGGCTGTTGTTCTCGTGACTGGCAAAGGTATGGAACTCAAAGTTGTCGAGGTCATGGACAAGGATCGCATCTTCGACGATGTTAGTGGTCTTGTGCAACGCAGGTTTTCTGTCGAAATGGATAGTACACAGTTCTTTGTTACCCATCAAAAGTGGTTCTCGTCGCAACTACTTTCAATGTACTCTGGGAGCCACTATGGGACTCCTGCTGGATCTGCATGGCCACCTTGGGTGCCAATGGAAGTTATGTTTGACTTTCAAGGAGATCCATTTGGCTTCAAGAGAGTGGTGCAAAAGACATCTGCAAGCTTGCGATACGACAAATACAACACCTTGCGTCTCAAATATAATGATGAAGTTAGCAGTGGTGCCAGTCGCAATCCGACAAGCCCTAATATCGAAAGTCGCATGGATCATCTTTGGGTTGAATTTCCTCAGATTCGAGCCCTCTGCAACTCCGCTCAGTATTATGCAATGTACATCATTGTTATGGATCTTCTCATGTACAGCGAGCCATTGGAAAAGACAAGAAATGAGCGTCTAGAAAAGATCATGCTTGCTTCGGACTTTAGCGATTTACGAGGAGCTCCGGAGATGGTGATACGACTGCAAGAGAGAATCAGCCAGCTAAATGAAATCAAGACGCAATTCCAGATTCATTCCAAGTACCTTGATAAGAAGGGTTGGGAAGATAGAGTCCTGCTCGACAAGGATTTGACACGATGCGAGGATGAATTGTTTTTCATGATGAAAGCCATTACTTCTTCTCAAAGAAAGTATGACGGCACACAGACCAGCGGATTGTTGAGATGGAATATCTCCTCTGAGCAGATTGTTTGGCATCTTGTGCGAGATAACAATGAACCATTGATGGAGTTCCAACTTCAGAGAGCCGAATACGACCGGACTGATAATTCCGATGGTTCTCATATAAACCTGATGCAAATCGGGAAAATTGTCGGACTCAACCTTCTCCCTGATGCCATCTACCCCGATATGTTTGCCCCTTACTCTGACGCTGAACGAGGTACATTTAGCGAAGGTGGGAATCAACAAATGTTGAGGGTTTACTGGTATATGCTTGAAGCAATCGCGGGAATTCCCGTTCTCGATCATTTCGAGGTGAACCTATTCCCGATGAAAATTCAACTTGAGCGAGAAGTTGGCAAACGTCTTTTCGAGTACATGTTCCCAGGGTCAGAAGACAAGGGTACGAAGAATAAGTCGCCATTCATAGTTAGGAATATGCAGCCAGTTGAGGATGAAGAGGAAGCTTGGGATGATGATAGTACTGCATTCTCCAGTGGAGTGACTATCACAGATACAGATAAGCAGGATTCTTCCTCTAGTACCAGGGCTGGGTCACTAGAACTTCGACTGCAGCCAACAATGACTTCGGAGTTCCGCCCCGCCACTTCATACACCCAGAAAAGTAAACCTATCAGCTTGCATTCTTCTAATGGCGATGGTCATCACTTCCGGCTTTTCCAATCTTCTAATAGAGTCGGAACAGCAAAGACATTGGGGAAGAAGTCATCTATCGAGAGTCTTCAATCGGCGCTTCAATCTCGTCCCACCATCAATCGTTCATCAACCGCCGCTTCGACCTTCGAAACCAATTCTACGACAAGTGACACCAAAGCCAAAAGATTTGGAATTCATCGAAACGGTGGCAAGCAAAAAGAACAACCTTCTGATGATCTCAGTATGATGATGTCCAGGGCTTCGAACTATATGACTCTCGCCTATGTCAAAATGCCCAGTGTGGTTCTTTGTCTAAGCTACAAAGGCAAAGGAGAACGCAACATCGAGGACGTTCACGACTTCGTCTTCCGCCTCCCCTTGATAGAATACAGGAATAAAACATGGTCGAACCTCGACCTCGCTCTCGCGCTGAAAAAAGACGTCATCAAAGCCCTCATCTCTCACACAGGTGCCATCATCGGGAATAAATTCTCGAAACATCGACCGAATGTCGCGCAACAGAGTCGGTTGAGGGAATTGGCTACTAGTAGTATGGTTCTTGCGCCTTCGACAGATAATTCGCATGATAATTCGGATGCGAGTTCTAGTTTGGCGACTAGTCCTACTGATAAGCGGAGTGAACGGTCGAAGAGTCCACGACGGAGCTTTGCCAGTAGTAGGAATGGGGCTGCGCTTGTTAGGACGCCGAGTGGGAGTAGTAGTTTGCAGTCCGTTCCTGGACGGCCGGTGGGCCTGCCGAAGAGTTTGACTATGACTCCTGTGCGGCATCATGATAGGAATGGGGATGGTGATGATAGGGATGTTGCGGGTGATGGACAGGAGTCTGTGAAGACTACTAGTACTGGAGGGAGCTTCATGGCTAGTACGTTTCAGAGGTTGAAAAAGAAGACTGAGATTGTGGGGCATGGGAATGCGAGTGCGCCGGCGGTGATGGATGGGGAGGAGGGGCAGAGGAAGGGGAGTGGGAAGAGTAGTTTGGGGAAGAAGATTTTGGGGGGTTTGAGTTAGGGAGGGGATAAAAGAAAGAGAAAGAGAAAGTGGGGGATAGCTGATCTAGCACACACCAATTGTTCATTTGTATATTACTCGAGTTTGGGAAGGGAAATGGGTGGTTCCATCATTTTCTTGAGTTGCAAGATCAGTGAAGGACACTGTTTTTTGGAAGGGAGCATTGCATATATGGGTGGAGTTCTTTTGTTGGCGGTGTTTTCTTTGCGCACTTTTTCTCTATGTACGCTTGGTGGAGAGTTTGATGGTGTAGGGGAGAGAATGGGTGGGTGGTTGTAAACCTAGAGAGAGGGGCTAGAGTACACGTATAATTAAGAGTTATTACTTTTGTTCTTGGTGTATTTTGAGAGGCTGAATCGACCCTCGCAGAAAACGAAGGGCTAAGAAAAATAGGTTCTGTCTCATCAATACTTATTTTACTTCGAAACTAAAATAAAAATCCCCTTGTAACAAATGAGTCCTTGCTCAATATCAGAATCGAACTGATGACTCTTCCAGGCATGATACCGCTGCGCTCGCTGCGCTCGCTGCGTATAACACCAAAGGGGCTGTAACGAAGGTTATTCCAATGCCGTATTGAGCCTTTTTGGAAGTTACTTTTTGATTGATTGTTTGGTGTTGCTATTTTCATCTAAATAGATTTTGGGTAGGGTCCATGGAGTAGGTCAGGTGAAATAGGCAGGGGGGAGGGGAAGGAGGAATTGAAATACTATACTTGTCGAAGTTTTGTTGCATATCGCAGTCTCGTCCATGCGTAGATATGGCTAACACGTACATGCCAATTGCCAACGCGTACAAGCTAATTGCCGTACTTTCTATAGTCTTGTTGCAAATCGCAAAACTGCCCGTAAATGGCGTAAGTATCTGTAACAAGGACATACTTGTCTCCAGGATGTACTGTAGCACCAACGAAGAGGGTCCAGGAGCTCTTGGTATTATTCATCGTAAACTTGTTTGCTGAACAACATTACTCTATAAATTTAAAATAATCAAAACAAAACATAGTCCTTGATATGATCTCTTAAAAACTGTCTCAGAGAGCTCCTGTTTTGCTTTGTTGTAAGCTCGTTTGTTGAATTGAATTATTCAAAACATCTGGAGTATTTTAATTAAAATATAAGACTTACTAGAATGTTTTCAATAACTGATGGCATATTATTGCTATTTACCTTAAGGAATTTTATTAATACAAATTCATTTATTGATTCAAACATTCTAGAAGTAGTTCGGATGGAGTGAACCTTGCGAAGTGTGGTTGCGAGAAAATATATTGCTCTGATGGTGCCATTGACAGATCAGATCAGTAATTACTGTTTCCTCTAAATGAGAGGTAGCATGACTCTTTTCAGAATGAGGCTGCGATTGAAATTTTGAGTGTACACTACCTTTTTTTGGAGGAGGAGGGCGCTGTGGCTATCCACGGGAACCATGCAAATAAGGTGAAAAAGATTATTGGTATTGCTCTTCTAGACAGAGAAGACTACTATTTACTTTTTGGGACGAACAACAACCATATCCCTCTTAAACGCAGCCTTCCTCTCTCTCTTCCTATATATTTCCGCTGACTTTGCTTTTCCTAATACTTCCTTCCTCTTATTTTCTAAAATCTTCTCCCGCTCCCTCATCTCTTCTTTTTGATAGAACGTCTGCTCTTTCTTCTTGAAAACCCGCAAACGTTTCGATTCCGCTTCCTCCTCGGCTAACTTTTCTTCTCTCTCGACCTTCTTTGCCATTCTTGCCTTCTCAATTTTAATCCGTGTTTCCTCTTCTTTGCGAGAGGGCAAACCTAATCTCTTGCGCTCTGTCCTATCCTTCGATTCCTCGCGCAGTAATGAGATCCGTTGTTCCTTGGTATTGGGTAACCCCCAAAGAGTGAAGGATTTCGTCTCGGGTGTGGCTTGGGGATTAGTAACAACTAATATTTTCATCGGACTCAGTTTTGTGGCTATCTCTCCTTCGTTTTCTGCCATTCTTTCTAATTCTTCTCTCACGCCATCCAATCCCCTATTGAAAATCCAGTAAAACGCCGGGGGGCCCCAGGCAGTGTGTAACTGTTTACTAGGCCGCTCATCAAATCTCTCTTCATACTCGACCCAAATATTCTCTAACCTCTCATCGCGATGGAAAGACCAGACCTTCCGAATCTCTACAACGAGGATTTCTACTTCTTGTTTCTCGCGTAGGGCTCTCAATCGACGGGTCGAGTGTTGGACATGGAATTGTGTGAGTTTCAGGACTTTGAGAGAGGTCAAGGTGAGGATTGCATCCCAAACTACCTCTATAGTTCGTTCCCGAGGGGGGTTCCTGTACCACGAAGTATGCGCTGCGGATGCGTCGTATGTTGGTCCAACAATACTCACACTCTTTATCAAATCTTTCCAGATCTCTGGAATCACTTTACAAAAACCAAGCAACTCAAATCCATCATCGAAACAAAACTCAGTCAGCGAATAAAAATATGGCGCTGCTTCGTGATAAATCTGACGGTTTACTAAGAGGAGGTTTAATCCTGAATGTCTCTTTGCGCAACGACAGAGTCCGGGACGGGGAACTGGATGCGTGAGTTTCCAGCGCTGTACTTCGTCCATGTGAATTGGGGGCTCGGTTGCGAACGGGGGTGCTTCTGAAACATTGGTTCGTGAGCGGAGGGGACAGGTTGAGAGGTGGCGGAGAGACCAGCGGGTTGTTGTATGTGGCGAAGGGGTGAACAGGTAGGTGTAGATTTTTTGACGGAGTTCAAGGGGGAAGTGTGGGCCGAGGAGGGTATGAGGTCTGTGTTTTGTTATTTTAAGTTCGGTTTTTATTTCATAGTTTGATAGTTTGACTTGCCTAGATGAGTCTTTGGGTAGGTTGAGGCGGATGGTTCTGAATGTGAATAATTCTTTAACCTCCTCCTGCTTGGCATCGCCTCCCTCAAATTCTCCGGCATTGGTCGTTGTGATTGTGGACTCTTCAAGTTGAGGAGAAGGTGCTTCTTCTACTTGAATCGGCTCTACATTTTCCACTGCTACATTCAGTGCAGTCATCTTTTCCGCAAGTAGTTCGCCATTCGTGATGTTTTGAAAGGGGAGCGAATTGGTGGCGGTCTCATATTGTGATTTCTCCATCTTTGTAACTCTTTCTCAAAAATAAATCGCAATCGTCTAGATTCTAGATCTCTTAACACTTATTTCTTTTCTGTTTGTCAATTCTTCTGGAATTGATGTCGTTTATATTGGTTAATACGCAGTTGTGCTATTCTGACTCATCGCCGGGCTCCCTTAAATGCGGCACAGCCATCAACATTATGTGGTTGAACAGCAGAAAGACGATAGCCGCTGAGAGTCATGATAAAGCCTCTCAACTTCACAAAGTTCAAAACGTGCGATATATCTCGCAATTTTGGAACATCAATTGAAGAGCATTGGGACTTTCTCCAACGGCAGGGGAGATCACCGAGTACCTACTCTGTACGAGGTAGCCAATCAAAAGGCCTAATAACCTGCACGTTAACATCAACAGCAATGTCTTTACGACATTTTCAACCAATGATAATCTTTATATCGTAACCATTTCGTGGCGGCTGGAAGCGAGCCCCTAGATTCCCCGAAGTGCATGGATAAAGTACCGGTGTATCCAGATTTAGATCAGATTTCATGTCTAGATTATCTGTGTCGCGCATCTTGAGAAGGAGAGGTCTTTGCGAAAGAAGTTGGTATTTACTCCTCTGATATTGTTAGGGCTTATTTCCCTCTCATAAATGGGGGATCTCCCTGTGGGGGCCACCTGGGCTGGGTAGTCAGTGCTGACGTGGAGCAACTGCCGTGCCGCAGCCGCAGCTTTTTCAAAGCCTCAATAATTCGTGGACGACTGCGAGATTTTTTGATGCGGCAGCTCGTACCAATGACCAGAAACCTGAGTTTGGTAGTTGAACTAACAAAGCCACCAGCCCCAGTGTAAAATTGACAAAAAGAAGGAAGAATATTGAGAGGTGTTTATTTGGCGTGCTGTCATTTATATATGTCTTGAAATAAATTTTGTGATGGGCCCACTGATGGTGGGGTGGGGTAAGGCTGTGATGACGATCAAAATTGGCTCCTCGGACAGTTTTTGAATGCGCGAGTCGTGATAATTTCACTAGGAGTAGAAAATGACGCATGGCAACAGCGAATAGATTCCTCAAATGTGCACAGTTTTTTGAGTTCAAGGCTCCGAAATATAGCATTAAATTCCGCATCCTCAAACCACCAAATTTCGGGGTTACACAAATCCTGCTAAGGCATATTGAAAGCCTCCCTTTTGGGATCGCCCGTGGTAGAAACAAATCAAGGGGTGCTCGCTTAAGTACTTATTTGCGTAAAATCTCACGTTAACGAACGACGATCGCGCGCCCTGTCACCTCCATCTTGACATAAACCCACTAGTTTAGAACCAATAGTCATGATCAGTACGTGTGGATGAAACGCTTATATTAGGAGAAAAATTTTAACTACGCCGCATTGTAGAGAGGCGGTGGAGGGTGCTCCGTAAATTCTGAGTTGATCTTGGGCTGTTGTTGCCTTGCACTTTTAGATTCTGACTGTTCGAAGGATTTTAACTTGATACATTTGTACGAGATTTACGTACGTGGCAGGCTTCTTAACGCTGTCGCCTTGGGTAAGAAGGAGAGAAGAATATTTATGTGTTCTCAATTCCACATTGTCCTCATTTTCTGGAACTTGATTTTATACTTCTGACTACTTGATACGTACTCTCGATTTATTGGAATGGTCTTATCAAATCTTATCATAGCAAAACCAAGATGGGAGTAGGAAGTTTTTGTATGGCACGGGTGGTCCGTATTGTTATTGTTTTTTTAGTGATTGATTTACTGGTTTACTCTGCCTTTGTTCTACATCCTTCTTATTCGAGATATGTTGATGACATTATCTCGCCGTCCAAGAAAGTCAACACACCTACACAACAACCTTCATTACCAACTCCTAGGCCCTCATCGATAGCACAAGTTCATTCATCGCCATCTAATGTTGCTAATAAACGCCCTTCGAAAGTGACAGGCACGCAGACTACCGCACCAAAGGCTACTGTTGCTAAAATTCCTTTAGCGATACCTCACTTCAACGCCACAAATGAATGGGTGTTTGATACGGAAAGAGACTCTGAGAACTGGGGACTTAGCTCAGAACAATGCGACGCTGCTTTCCCTGGTCTCTTCACAGAAATCGACCGAGCTGTCGACTTTCAGAAGAAAAAAGGACGAGTAACACCTGAGGATATTGATATTTCTTGGAAAGAAGACGGAGCAGTTCGAGCTCAAATTATAGATCAAAAGGTACGCCATTCTTCTCATCCCGCACTTTTGACGCCACCCACCGAAAACAAACCATCAAGAGAGTTTGACTAATATTCTCACCTAGCTCTACATCCTAGAAGCTAAAATCCATGACAACGATCACCCTCGAATGCGAGCCATCGCCATCCTCAGCGCAATAAACAGAGCCATCACAACATCCCCTTCACCGATCCCCAACATAGAATTCTCTTTCGTGGCCACAGACATAGCCGACGAAGAACACCTCCAACGCACAATCTGGGCCCTTTCCAGACTTCCATCAGAAGAAGAGACATGGGTCATGAGTGACTTTGGTTACTGGTCATGGGCCGTCGACCTTATCGGTGGCTACGAAGATATCCGAAAGCAAATCTCAGCTCTGGAAACTGATTTTGATCAGAAGAAGAAACAAGTTGTTTGGAGGGGAGCGAGGAAAACTAATCCCATGAGGGAAAATCTGATACGTGGGACGGAGGGGAAGGAGTGGGCGGATGTGGAGAGTGTGGATTGGAGGGATGCGAGACATGTTAAGAGTGTTGAGGCTATTAGTATTCCGGAGCATTGTGGGTATCAATTTGTTCTTCAGACTGAAGGTATGCCATTGCCCAAATCCCTATATCTCGCCACTTTGGCACATCACTTATAGTTTAATAGGAAGAAGTTACTCTGGTCGTCTCAAGTATCTCCAAAACTGCAACTCTGTAGTCATCATCCCAAAACGAAATTGGATCGAACCCCATCACTCGCTCCTCGTTTCCTCCGGTCCAAACCAAAATTTCGTCGAGATTGAAGAAGACTTCTCGGATCTAGAAAGCAACATCCTTTCTTTACTTGAAGATCCAGAGAAAGCGAAGAGTATAGCACAAAATGGTGTTGAAACATTCAGAGATCGGGTCTTGACACCTGCTGCGCAGAATTGCTATTGGAGGAAGATGTTTAGGGGGTGGAGTGAAGTTAGTTTTGTTCCCGAGAGTGAAGGGAAGGGAGTTTCGTTTGAGACATTTATGTGAGTTGAACTATTTGAATGTGTGGTGGAAATACTAATGTGAGAGAATAGTGTGCAAGAAACTATGGCTAAAAAGCCTTGTACCTGGTGGGGGAAAGTGACGTTGAAATGTTGATGCTGTTTTCTTTGAGCGAAACTAACAGAAGGGAGTCAAGTGCTGAGCTCTTCTAAATTTTCTTCTATTACCATATACCACTTAGCGATGAATGTATCATTCTTATCTTCGGCCATGTTCATGTTTGTGTGTGTGGTAATGAGGCTATCCTGGTGCAGAATACAGTACGGTACGGACATGGGCTCGTCAATCATAAGTTTTTAATCACAAAGCACCTAACCACTTCAAACTATTCTCTACTTTTTCACATGCCCGTCGCTCTCGAACTCCTCTCTCTTTCTAGCGGCTCTCTCTATCCACTACTCCGTAGCTTGTTGCAAGAGGCATGAAGGAAGTGATAAGGGAGAAGGAGAAGTAAGAAAATGAGGGGTTGGGGCTGGAAATCTCGTGACTACTATACTACTTTAGGTTTTTCGTGTAACCTTTCTCGCATTTTCCTCTCTATTTCAGGAAACGCCTACGCAATCCCCCACTTTCTCCGTCGCTTTTTCTTCTTCTTTTCTTCATCTTTATCTTTACTGTCACAACGTCAAGAAAACTAGAAGATCGAGAATGTAGGAGTGCGGGGGTGAAAGTAGGAGGCGTAGAGATGTGGCAGCGTGGCAGCGTGGCAGGGTGCGAGTGTATTGTCTTATGAAATGTCTAACTTATCCATTTGTGATTAAAAGCCTATGATCGATGAGCCATAATACAGACCCTCGCGATGATAGGTTCTAAAGGTGATAAGTTAATCTCTTGGTGGACAGAAAAAGCGGCAGTAAATACTAGGTTCGTACCTGCCTATCTTGCTCGTTGTTCTTACATTTTAGAACAATTTAGCCTGATTGTTCTAAACTTGTAGGTTAATATTCTTAATTGTTCGAAGTATCTAGGGTAATTACTTTAGATTGCCCTAGATAGTTAGAACAGCGAGCTATGTAGGCAGGTACGAACACTGCCGGTTTTTCTGTCCACCGGGAGGTTAATAAATGCCATCTGTAGTTATTATCATTTCTTCTCCGTATCCCCACTCTGCCTCCCAAAATCCTTCTTCTCAAACCCCCAAACTATCAGATGACACCCTCGACCCATAAGATTCCTTCAACCCATCATATGCATACCTCCATTTCTGTCCACTTCCCGGTCGTTTTAATTTAAAAAGGAGTTGCAGGGCCATTTCTTTAACCACACGTTTGAAGCGACTCGAACTTGGTTTTCTCAAAGCACTACTTCGATTCGTAAAATCGTTTACTTTCTGAACGCGCTTGATTCGATGATCCTCCCATGATCTCAGTACATGCTCCGTATTCGGGTCGTCGCGGAATATGAATGTAAACGCATAGGCTAGTGTTTCCGCATCCTCGAATGCCATTGCTGCACCTTGGCCTCCCTTCTGATGCTTAGCATGAATTTAGATTTTTTAGGCCAGAACTTACCGTTGGGGGAATAGCATGTGCAGCATCGCCAATTATGATAACATGTTTTTTAGGTGACAGCCAAGTAGATAATTTAGGAACCGCAAATTGCCTATTACTCAGTTAGCGGAGTAAAATTATTTCAAGCCGGCAATCGAATTCTGTACTCACGGCCAAAAATTTAAATCTTCCTCCCTCGAGTTCTCACAAAGCTCCCCCACCAAAGCAAGCCACCCCTGACCCCTCAAACCTTCCCCCAAGCATCCTCTTCTGTTCCCCCTTGTCTGCCTCAAAAGCTTCCCACTCCTCCCTACTTCTCTCCCTCGAAACAAACGTACTAAAAAACCCAATTCCGTCCCTTCAAAATTCGCCGGCATGATAGCAAGCGGTCCCGCAGCACCAAAAAGCATACAGGAAGATCCAATCCATAATCGTCAACCGTTTAATTCAAGTCCTCCGTCATAACCGTGCCACCAATTACTAGCATGCCGCTGAATACTTGGAGGGAGGATGGGGCAATGAAGGGTCGGATTTGAGAGTGGATGCCGTCTGCTCCTATGAGGTAGGGTGTTTCGATTTCTTGGCCGTCTTCGAATTGAGCTTTTACTTTTTTATCATCTTCTGATAGGATACCGATGCATCTTTTTCCATACAATAGCTCGATTCCGACCTCTCGTACTGCTTCAAGGAGAGCCTCTCTAACCACCTTACGCGAAATCCTTAAGGCAGGGTATCCATATATCTCCTCGCTACCATTCAAGAAATCCCCCAATTTCTTCCCTGCATCATTACAAAAAGCGACTTTCTCGTAATTATGACCGCGAGGTTGTATATTTTTGTAAATTCCGCAGTGATCTAGGACGCGGAGCGCGTTGGGGGTGAGGGCTATATTTCCGCCATGGCTATAGGCTTCGGGCCTGGCTTCGTAGATTCTTGAGATTATGTTTTCTTTCTTGAGGGGGAGGGCGAGGATGAGCCCCTGTTTTTCATGTTAAGTGTTGGAAAGAGTAAGTGGCGATGAAGGGAACTTACGGCGAAACCTCCACCTATTATTGCTACTCGGGGCTCAGACTATTCCATTTTCAGTGATACGTGCGAAGGGGAGTTTTGGAGTTTGATGTTGACTTGGTTTCTAAACATTCCACAATCGCTTAGGCTGAGGAATGTGCTGCGTTCTGACCTCCTGTCTTAAACGAGAGAGATTCACTGCCGCCTCCTCGCGATGGACATTAAAAGTGGCAGTAAATACATCAGGTTCGCACCTTCCTGCCTACAAAGCTCTCGTTGTCCCAGCTTTTTAGGGTAACTCGAAGCAATTATTCTAAACACCTAGAATAATTTAAAATATTCTTCTAGGTGTTAACAATGAAGGTCTGTTGTCCTAAAGTATTTGGTAATTGAAGTCGGAATGCACTGCCACCTTTAATGTCCACCGCGAGCGCGTCTTAAGAGTCTACAATTCGGAAAATTATCAAAGAATGAACTGTGACCGAAGCTCTCAATCTATAAATTTCATTCATACTTGTACATTAAATTATATGACTTCCCTCAAAAGTCACCCATTTTGATGAAAATAATGGCTTCTCCGCAAACTCCCAGCCCTTCTATTAATATCAGGTAATCAAACTGTTGCTACAACCTTATTGGGTCGGTTGCGTTATACACGTGACCATTCTGCGTCTATGGATGTTTGCTTTTGGGCTTCAATTCTCCCTCTTTTAGCACAACAATGAATCAATAAAACCTCTTTACAAGACGTACGATATACGATAGTTATCACAAACCGAGTCGTACCAACACAAACTTTTAGCGTGGTACAAGAATCAATCGCGAAGTGCAACAAATTATACACCTCGCCAAGTGAGGAAGTGGCTAATCTCGTGACCGGTATTCAAGAACAGCATTGAAAGAGAAGGGGGGTCATCAAGACCTGATAATCATTCGGGAGATCAGAAATCCATAAGAGAGAACAGCTGCAATCCAGAGAGAAACAATCGCTTGAAGAAAGTTACAAAAATATATTAAAGACGATCACTACCATACTAAAAGGACAGGCTGCATCAGAGAACGAAACCGACGACGAAATTAAACGGACCAAATTACGAATTACGAATTGGCAGACCGAATCAGCAAACCGAATCAGCGAATTGAACATGCTAGAACGGCAACCTGAAAAGACGAGCATGCCGAAATCGCGATGTGCAACAAAACCCACGTAGGTCGTTCAGAGAAACGAGGTGCTGAAAAGATGATTGTAGTGAAAAAGCGTTTCTTGCGATCTACGACAAAATTCTAGTAATTATTCAAAAATCGCTAGCGGTTGCCAAGAAGTGTCGATCTCAATGGGATCAACGACTGCGATATGCAACAAAACCCGACTAGCGATCAGAATAACTATCGTTTGATCGTTAAAGAGCATGAGCAACCGCTCAATTACTCGAACGATAGTTGCGATATGAAAAACTTTGACGAACGCTGAAGAATAGCTAGCGATTATTTAATCGTCAGAAAGTTAGATATCACTGGTGGGTCCTTCAAATCACCAAAATAACTGTGGCATTGAAAATGTTTTCCATCAAGCCCCATCCCTGTACATCAGTCAGGTGATCACTATTATGTGTGGTGGTTTTAGTAGTTTAAGTACTAGAAATAATCGCGATATGCAACAAATTATGCACCTCACCAAAAGAGGAAGTCGCTGACCTTGTAGCCAATAGTCAAGGAAGCGAGGTTAAGAGAAGGCAGAAAGTAATTAGTTCAGTGAAGACCCGATATATTTGTTCGGAGAACAGCAATCTCTCAGGAGGGAACGCTAAATGCAATTCAGAATAGAGACACTATAGAGAGAACGATAGTTGAAATTGCGATATGCAACAAGTTTAGTAGCCGTTAAGAGAAATGGACCATGCTACGAATGCCGGAATACCGAAATGGCGGACCAAATTGGCGAACGAAATTAGCAAACTAACAGGTTTGGCGGACCGAATTGGCAAGCCAACGCCTATCCCGAAAGAACGATCAACTGTGATATAGAACAAAATTCTAGTGGCCGTTTAAGAATCGCTAGCGATCGTTTATCGAGTGACCGTTCGCGAGAGGACGATCGATGGCTGCGATGTACAAGAAAACCCAATGAGCATTCAATAATAGCATTCAATAATAACGACGGCCTAATCGCTCAACCTAGCCGTTTGAGCATTTAATCATTTCTGACCGATCGTTCACTGCGATATACAACAAACTCTGGCGAACATTCAAGTTCCATCGTTCACTAGTGAACGATCGATTACTGCGATATGCAACAAAACTCAAGTAACCATTTGAGGATCGCTAGCGATCCCTTGACCTTGACTTGATCGTTCAAGAGTTCGTTCAGTCATTCGATCAACTGCTGCGACATGCAACAAACCCCCGACGAACGTTCAATCACGATCGTTGACTGCACTATGCAACAAAACTTTTGCGAACGTTAAAGTTCGGAATAGCTATCGTTACTCTACAAGAATTGACGAACGTGAAATAATAGCTAGCGATCGGTTGATCGTTCAGGAGTAACGCCCGATCATTCTCGATCGATAGCTGAATGAAAGTTGAAGCTAGCGATATATCATCGTCCAACAAAAAAACTAATCATTCAATCCTTTCTGGCCGATCGATCATTGCGATATGCAACAAAACCCGACCAACGTTCAAGGCTAACGATAGCCCGATCATTTAAGAAACACTTGATCGTTCAATCACTCGATCGATTATTGCGAAATGCAACAAAACCGAGTAATTGAAGAAAACACGACTCAAGAGTCAATAATGGGTTCGGTATAAACAATCACTCAACATAGACGGCAGTATGCAATGAAGTTTCAAGAACCAAAATAACTCCAAAAATCATCGTCTTATTCTGACTCACTTGGGTATTCTACTCCATCGACCATTTCAACGCCCTTGACACCATTACACCCTTAAATCCCGTATGATAACGAGAACCCAATCAAGAAACAACCCACTGAATATCAACCTGGAAGCTGACTGGCCCAATTTTCCATACCCTTATGTCCTGTTTTTTTGGTATACGAAAAGGAGATAGAAGCACAACAACAACCACTTCCCTCCCATCATTCAAGATAGACCAAGTAGAAAAAAGACATAGAACCCCCTGTAGGAAAAGGAGGAGCAGAAAAAGAATTGTAGAAATATGAAAAAGAAGAAGACCAATATTCTAGCCCAGCCCCCAAAGGGCAAAAATGCCATCAGCTTGAGCAATCATCAATGTAAAAAGTCATGCATACGCACTAAGCCGTTGTAGCAACCCCATTCTTCTCACCCACCCTCTCCTCATAAGCCTCCCAAGCCTTCTTCCTATACCTCTCGGCCTCCTCCACAGGATCAGCAGAAAAGATAATGCCCCGTCCCACAATCACAATATCATTGCCCATCAAGCCCACAATCTTCTGCGGCGTGTTATACTGCTGTCCCTTCCCATCGCCCGCAACAGCAGTATCTTCGTCTTCCTCTTCCGGTGGCAACTGACATCCAGGAGTCATATTGATAAACTGGTCGTCCGGTTTCTCATTCAGCGACTCCTGAGCCACAAAACCCATAACATATTTCGGATGTTCCCTCGCCGCCTCTACACAAGCAGCCGTATACTCCTTATTCATGAAATTCCCCTTCGAAGACATTTGTGCCAGAATCAGAAGTCCACGTTCCAAAGGCGCCTCCTCAATCCCCTCCAACAAATCATCCGCAAACTCCAGATAGCTCCTCGGCGAATTGACCGGCTCAAAATGCTGCGAAACCGTCGTGATAGAAACAATACTTGCCTTCCTCCCCGCCGCCTGCGCCGCCCGTTCAACCTCCAAAGACTGGTACTCCGGAATCGGCGTCACAGTCCGATCCTCCTCCTCATTATCAGAATCTATGCTCTCCGCCCTGGGCGTGCCAACAGAAATATCAGTCTTAACCTCGTACCTCTTCCTCTCCCGCCACCTCACCGCCGCCTCCGCAAGCGCATCCACAGCCGCCTTGCCAGGGATCATATTCACATTCGTGATATGGCTCCATTCTATGATCTTGGCTGTTCCCTCGGTGTATTGTAATTGCACCGTATTTCCTATATCTCCAAATTTGCGATCTTCGAATATAAGGAACCCATGTCTGCGAGCGAGACGCGCGAGACGGGCACCCGTGCCGGTTGACGGGTTGTAATCCCAGTTTGAGATGAGGTCGTAGTGTGTTTTTAGGACGACGATTGAGGGGCCTAGGGCGTTGGCTAGGGCGAGGAGTTGGTTTGTGGTGGAGACGTCGGCCGAGAGGCAGAGGTTGGATTTCTTGAGGTCCATGAGGCGGAGGAGGTAGGAGGTTAGGGGGTGGGTGTTGGTGGTTGCGCGGGTGGAAAAAGAGGTTGTTGTTATGGGATGGGGGGGTTTGGAAGACATCTTGATGGTTTGTTGGAGGGGTTCGAAGGCCGATTGTCGAGGGATTGTGGTGTTGTGGTGTTGTGGTGTTGTTGAAGAAGACGAAGGGGGGGATGGGAATGAGGCTTGAAGGTGTAGAGGACTCGTACGAGGAGATGAGGCTTGTTGTGCCTGGGTTGGCTTTGGTCTCGTTGGAGCTTGTGCGGGATGTTGGTGGTTGGGTTGGGTTGGGTTGGTGTAGGCTGGACAAATCGGCACTTTTTTCACTGACTGCCGCCCGCTTTTCTTCGCTTGTCGTTTTTCAGCCCTGTTTCCACTCTTTCCTGCCCTGGGTGTGCTATGTCGGGTTGATCGCTGTCAGGGTCGATAGGGGCTAGAGGGGCTAGTTGGGAGGTGGAAATTGTGGAATTTGGCAGAGTAGTCGGCATTTATCTTCATCAAAAACCAAAAACCAGCAGGAAGGAAAAAGAGGGCTGCGCGTCCTGAGTTTTGATATTGCTTCAAAAGTACATGGGAAAAGTACATGGGATTTCGGTATCATCCTATCATCCTTTGCCATTCTCTCCTTCCTCCGCCTCACTTCCCGGTCGTTTCCAGCATTTCTACCCCCATGCACCTACCCAGTCGACGACACTCAGCAGTCAATTGCTCCTACTTTCTAGAACAATCAGCATCAATTCTTCCAAACTATCTGGCTCAATACTCTGAACTATCCATTATCTCAAAAAGCTAGAACAAACTGCTATCTGTCTATCGCGAGGCAGAGGGTCAGATCCCACTCGTACTCGACATCAAAACTCCTCAAGGATGGCATCTGCAGCATTCGTAAATCTGGCATCTCACTAGGCAGAGTTCCTTGGAATCCCTACCCTACTCTATCCTCTCACTGCACCTTGGGAAGACCCAGGGAACAATTGCATAAATGATACGCACCACATCCCACCTCTTCATTCCGTCCAGTTACCAAACCTCTCCCCTTGTATCCCGCATATCATCCCATGTATCTTCGGAAGCACCGTCTACCCGTTAATCTATCCCGCCAAACCCCGGACAAGCTTTCTTCCTAAAGAGGAGGGTGAAGGACTTGTCCGCGTGGCTTAGATAATGGATACCGAGGTTTGCTTTAGGGTGGTGAGCGTGGGGTAAGTAGTGGCTTGGTATGGTACGATGAGGCTTCATTTTGCTTTCCTTCAGGATGAGACTTTGTAGGATGAATGTGTGATAGGTATGGTATACTGCTGTCGAGGAAATCCCAGCGTTGCAGTACCAAAGAAGGTACCTGGTCTGGCTTTGGTACTTCTATCACATGCCGTCCTTCTGTACTCCTTCGAAACAGATCGGGAAACGAGATGCAAATGCTGAATACTGATGAAAGAAGTGAAGGTAATTATTATGTATATTCCTCCAATTAATTAAATTATGCGAACTTTTTAGGATACTCAAGTTTCGAGACTATAGTTACCTCAAACATCTTAGAGACTTATAAACATTATCCTAAATGCTTAAGATAATAAGAAACCGAAGATCTGAATTGTTCAAAGCCTTTTGTATAATGCTTAAGATTATTCTTAACATCTGAAACGAGTCACAGAATATATGCTAACTTTCATTAAAATGTGTTTACAGTTTAGTAAAGTAAATATTAGATTTACTTACCTTTAGGGAACAAAAAGTGAGTATTAGATTTACTTATTTTATTTTCACCGACGAAATGTTCATTGACAAATCCAACACCCGGGCAGTTGTACAACATGTCCAACTCTTAGCTAAAAATGAGTATACTGGTAATTCTCTCCCTCGATTTAACCGCTTCAAAAACGTTCGGTCGCCATTTAAATTGCCCTAAGCAGTCCGGGTAATATACTCAGTTGTACAAGAAGAGATCGGAGAATCAATCGTCATCGTCTCAGCTACTGTAAACAATCATTCTCATTGTGTTAAGTCGTTAAAACAAGCATCTTAATTGCTATAACGTGGTTTATCAGGACCCCGATCATATCAGGACCCCGATCACTTTTCCTTGGCACGAGACTTCAAACTTGAATAAATCAACTACAATATATGAAATTAATTATCGCGCTCAGAATCTGATGAACTAGATATATCTATAACTTCTTGACAAGTTCGTGCATTATGACCAGCTTTTCCGCAAGTTCTACAGCACTGTCTAGACAATTGCCCCTCCTTCTGTCTACCCCCTGCTCTATGTATATCGCGTCGTACTTGCTCATCCACATCCTTCTGCGCTAGAATATCCTGTCCATCCTCTACTGTAAGTGCCCCTCCTTGACAGACACGAGTCTTTTTAGCTCTACAGCGTTTACTTAGGGTTTCATTAGCTGCTCGAAGGGTGCGCACCTCAGCAGACAAAAGGGTCATCTCATAGGCTATTCGCTCTGTACCCTTTGCAAGTGCAGCAACTGTCTCAAAGAGTGGAGTTGGCGAGCTCCCTTGATGACAGGCAATCCAATCCTGAACAAGAGTCGATTGTGAGAGAGCTTCGATTGGGTTTGAGGGGGTCTGCGAGACCCAAGGGTTGGAATTAGCAGTAGAGGGTCGAGGGGGAGTTGGAGTCCGTAGCCTCACATCAAGCTTTGAAAGTACTGCTTGCGGGTCAAAAGGTACTAAGCCAGCTCCACGGAACCCAGCCTTAGCGTTCTGGGCTGTTATTGATTCCTTATATGCTGCTGTAAAGGCTAGGAAGAACTCGACTTTCGTGATATAGTTAATATAGGCCTTAATAAATGTCTCAATTTGCTAACTGTACGCCTGCTTCAACACACTAAAACACCTAATATCAAGTGGCTGGGTAAGATGGGATGAATGAGGAGGTAGTCCAAGAGTAATAATATTGTGTGTCTTACAATACTCTTGGAATTCAGCCGATTCGTGACTCTCATGCCCATCCAACACTAGTATTCGATATAGACCCTTTACACAAGCAGTAGTGTGTTTATCGAAGTGTTTTAGCCATTCTAGACCTGTCTTATTATTCGTCCACCTGTTACTTGTTGGTTTAATAACCCAGTCAGATGGGAGGCCGCCGTCGGTATACTAGTTAGAGAGATGGTTCTTGCCCTGAACCACCAAGAATGGAGGAATGCTCCAGCCCTCCCCATTAACACAGACAATTGCTGTAGCCCATTCCCGATTACCTGGCTGAACTGCCTTGCCTCTGCCACGCTGATCTACACAAGTAACAACCATTCTAGGACAAATCATACCCATCATAAACCCAGTTTCATCAAAGTTATAGATATCGCAGTCCAAAACCCTATACTTCGCCCGCATATTCGTAAAAAGTCGAAACTATGCACCAATTAGCTCTAGATCTTCGCATAAGGCCCTTTGGAAATCATAAACGCGATTAAAACATGTCTTTAAGTCTGGTTGTCGTTGTACAAATCGATGAGCCCAGAGCTTGCTGACGCGTTTCCCCCCCCGCGATTCGAGGATAAAATTAGCTATATCTTCCACACCACCTAACTGGGGCGCAAATCCTCTAGAGTCTATATCGAGTATATTCTGAATAATAACTTCCTCCTCTAACTTTGACAATTTAAGGCTTGCTGGCCGGCGCTCAGCGAGGGGAAGGTGGCCGTTCATCCTATCAGAGAGTGTCGTATAAGGTACATCGTAGGTTTTTGCAGCTTTCCGACGGCTTAGCTTTTTGGATGTCTGAATTGCCTCGATAGCTAGAATAATTTTTGATTCTCTTGTAATCACAGATATATTAGAAGGTAAAGAAAACGCGTTGTAAAGTATGAGGGTAGTATGCCAAGGAAAAGTGATCGGGGTACTGATATGATCGGGGTCCTGATAAACCACGTTAACTGTCTCAAAGAATTAACCTCGTGCAAGAACGAAAAAGAAGAGAAGAGAAGATATCTACTATTTAAAGAAAGATTTTATAAAACTAAAACTAAAAAAATCATTCTCCTCAAAGACTAAAAGAGAAACAGAAGAGTTAGTTATTTTAATTTATATTCTTCTAGAAATATAAAGAAAGAAAAAGATATAATGAATCTACTAAACTACTAGTACCCAAAAATAAAAAGAGAAGCAAAGAGATTATCTTAAGTAAAGAGAGAGTATTTATTAACTTACTCTAAAGAACCTAGTTCACGATAAATAAATAATAAAACTTACTAAACAAGTAAAAAAAATCAAGTATAAAAGAGAAGAGAGGAGATACTCTTAACTAAAGAAAGAGAATTAAGTTACTCCCCTTCTTTAGAATATTATAAACAGAAGAGAATACTTAAGATTATTACACTTTAATCTACTAGTCCTGAATATAATAAACCCCCTCTAGCTAAAAGTTTATCAAGAATATCGTGCCTTTAAACCAACTCACCAGTCCCCGAGTTATACTCGCAAACTTATCTAGTAGGAAGAGGGCGGTTTGGAAGGGAAACGTATCGTTCATTTGCATTGCTTTCCTCTTCGACTATAATAACCTTGCGGCAGTCTCGAAGGGCGTTACCTAGCTTTTTTTTGATGGAGTATCTGGACTCTGTATCGCTCATCAATGAAGTAGGAGGAAAAATCGCCATCAGGCGATGCGATGCGCATGAGAGCTCTGGCAAGTGCAACAACGTCGGCACTTTTGAGAACGTTAGGTTGTCCAAGGTGACACCATGCCTCATCGTTCCTTCCGCATTAGGTTCATTATTCTAACCACCTAGGATAATGAGGATTCATTGTGCCAAATGGTTAGGTAAATAATTTGAATTGCCCTAAATGGTTGGAATAATAAACCTGAAAGGCAGGAACGATGAGTCAACTCATCACCAGGTCAAATCGTATCAAAATCCACAACACTGCACAAATCAAATAAATAATGTCATTTCACAAGGCACATCACAAGTCAAGCCACATTGCACAGAGGGCACCATCATATCATTAAGAATTTTACGACTTTATTTTTGTACGCACTAATCCCTTTTGCGAGAAAGGCAGCAAAATCTGTAATACATCCATCCATTCCCATGTAACATCATCGTGAAGAAAGAAAAATCGGGCCCAACGCAAAACCGCAGGAAAAGTCTAGCAAAAAAGACACAGAAGAACACCGATAGACACCCCATTTGGTTTCAAGAAAGATGCCCGAAAATGCAGAGAAGAAGCTAAAGAGATTCGCGGAAAACCATTTAGTCGACCTCCTCGACAGTTGGTCCGTCATCGTGGGTGGCACCAGCTCCTCCAGCACCTGGGAAGCCTCCTGCTCCACCTGGCATACCTCCAGGGGCTCCAGCGCCTCCCTCGCTTCCATAAAATTTCATCATCACCGGATTTGCGACGGCCTCAAGCTCCTTTTGATGTTCCTCATACTCCTCCTTGGTAGCCTGTTGAGACTCATCCAACCAGGCGACGGTCTTGTCAATCTCAGCCTTAAGCTTCTCCTTGTCGGCAGCATCAAGCTTCTCATCAACCTTGGAGTCGGAGAGAGTGTTCTTGAGGGAGTATGCGTATGACTCGAGTCCATTCTTTGCGCTGATACGTCCAGCCTCGGCCTCATCCTCAGCCTTGTACTTCTCGGCCTCAGCCAACATGCGCTCGATGTCCTCCTTGGACAAACGTCCCTTGTCGTTGGTGATGACAATCTTGTTGGATTTACCGGTTCCCTTCTCGAGAGCAGAGACGTTCATGATTCCGTTGGCATCGACATCAAAGGTGACCTCAATTTGTGGGACACCTCGTGGCGCAGGTGGGATACCAGTGAGCTCGAATTTACCCAAAAGGTTGTTGTCCTTGGTGCGTTGACGCTCACCCTCGAAGACTTGGATAAGCACACCAGGTTGGTTGTCGGAGAAGGTGGAGAAGACCTCGGACTTCTTGGTTGGGATGGTGGTGTTTCTTGGGATGAGCTTGGTCATTTGACCACCAGCAGTCTCGATACCGAGGGACAATGGCGCGACATCGAGGAGGAGGATCTCGTTGGTGGACTTGGAAGAGGTGTCTCCGGAGAGAATGGCAGCCTGAACGGCAGCACCGTATGCAACAGCCTCATCAGGGTTGATGGACTTGTTTGGCTCCTTGCCGTTGAAGTAGTCGGTAATGAGCTTCTGGATTCTTGGGATACGAGTGGAACCTCCGACGAGGACGATCTCGTGAACCTTGGATTTGTCGATCTTGGCGTCTGCGAGAACACGGTCGACTGGGGTGGTGGTAGAGCGGAAGAGGTCCTGGCAGAGCTCCTCGAATCTAGCACGAGTGATGGAGGTGTAGAAGTCGATACCCTCGAAGAGAGAGTCAATTTCGATGGAGGTTTGTGCGGAGGAGGAAAGGGTTCGCTTAGCTCGCTCGCATGCAGTGCGAAGACGACGGAGAGCACGAGCGTTGGTGGAAAGATCCTGTGAAAAGTTAGCATTTTGTTCTGCACGATTAATGATGGAATTGGGACTGCTTGCCTTCTTGTGCTTGCGTTTGAACTCGTTAACAAAGTGGTTAACAAGTCTGTTATCGAAATCCTCACCACCCAAGTGAGTATCACCTGCGGTGGACTTGACTTCGAAGATACCCTCCTCGATGGTCAAGAGTGAGACATCGAAGGTTCCTCCACCAAGATCAAAGATGAGAACATTTCGCTCACCCTCAACCTTCTTGTCGAGACCGTATGCAATGGCTGCAGCGGTAGGCTCGTTGATGATTCGGAGAACATTGAGACCAGCGATTAAACCGGCATCCTTGGTGGCTTGACGTTGTGAATCGGTGAAATATGCTGGGACAGTAACGACGGCGTTGTTGACGGTTCCGCCAAGGTAAGCCTCGGCAGTCTCTCTCATCTTGACCAAGATCATGGAAGAGATTTCTTCTGGTGTGAACTGCTTCTTCTCGCCCTTGAACTCAATCTCGACGACTGGCTTTCCACCACGGTCGAGGACGGTGAAAGGGAAGTGCTTCATGTCAGCCTGGACTTCCTGGTCTGCGAACTTTCGTCCGATCAAACGCTTTGCGTCGAAGACTGTGTTGGCGGGGTTCATGGCGACTTGGTTCTTTGCGGCATCTCCGATCAGACGCTCGGTATCTGTGAAGGCAACGAAGGAAGGGGTGGTTCGGTTTCCCTGGTCGTTGGCGATAATCTCAATTCGATCATCACGGTAGATACCTACACAGGAGTAGGTGGTTCCAAGATCGATACCTATGGCCGGAGTGTTAGGGAGGACCTCATCATTGCTGCGACGAGAAGAGTACTTACCAATGGCTGGGGCCATGATGGGCGGTGTGATAGGGTGAAGAGGGGTGTGATGATTATGGTAGATGCGAAGGCTTCGTGATGGATTGAAGTCTCGTTGAGAGTGGTGTTGTGTGAGAGTGGTATTGGAATGTCTTGAAAGGAAGAGGGTGGCAGCAGGCTGAAGATTTTAATACCTGCGCAAGCGGTGCAGTGGAAATGTGTGGAACAAGCTGGAATAAAAAAGAAGCGAATCTGCTGGAACCTTCTGCCGCTAAAAGTGGCAGAACCTTGCTAACCTAATGCTGAGAACAGCACATTCACGCACATTCACGCACTTTCAAGACGAGACTAGAAGTCTCTCGAAGTCACTTTTAGAATCCATCTATTCTTTTTACTGCGATTTTCTCTCGTTGTATCCTCTTTTTCCTACCTGATTCTACGTTGATTCCATCGCAAGCTGCAACAGCTATCCCCGGGTGGAGCCCCTCACTTACCCAAAATGGCTCACCGCTTTATGACGCAGTCTCGCTGGCTGGGGAACAATCTCTTGCTGATTTTTCACCCCTCAATCGCCCCACCAATATTGCCTTGCCCACCGATATTGCCTTGCCCACCGATATTGCCTCGCCCACCGCTCCGACCATTGAAAAATCTCCTTTTCCCTTCGAACCAAGGGAAGCCACTCGAGGTGAACAACCCATCACATCATGATAATATCATCTAGAAGCTTCGAGGAAGATGGTGTTGCCATTTCCACTTGAAAACTTGATACACAGAAAGAAACGTCACCCATCAATTGACGGAGCTTCAGCGCCTAAACCTGCGTAGCCCTGGTCCAGATTTATGCCTGAAGGCTGACTCAACAGCAGGTGAGTGTTGGCAAGGCAGTTTAGTTGGTTGCAACCTGGAGGGCTTCTTCTGGAAGACCAATCAAGTCAAAGAAGGAATTCTATATTTTCATTGGCTCTTGGAGGATTTTATGGGTCATGTGACTTGCCTCCTCAAATGGCCTCGGAACGAGTTTTCGTTCTACAATTCCTTATCTCTGAATGGGTTTTGACGAGAAAATAGTTGGTAAAAAGCGATCACTCGCAGCTTTCTGAGAATCAGTGGCCTTGAGGGTAATGGAAAGGCGGACGAAACAGGGCGGTGTACTTCTCAATTGGGCGATTTTGAACTATACTGAGCAATATGATAACAGGTTTGGAGATTTATTTTCAGAGCTTCTCTAAGGTGTTGAAAGGTTCTTCTCAGTCATGGCGGCCGACTTCATCCTTGTTTTGGGCTCCATCTGCACCTGTAAGTCTCAAAACTTTCATCGTCCAGCTCTTCATATTTAACGACAAGAGTTACTTGGGTTTCATCATCTTCAGAGCCACATTGCACAATAACAAATCAAAATAAATGCCATCGTAAGAGACTGCCTCTAGTTGTCAACAATATAAAATCCTTCAGGCTACCCTCCACCAGGCTGCCAAGTCACTCCTCGGAATTTCCAATTCACCTTGATTCTACTACACACGGCTCTCTAACCATGGCGGGGGTAAACCTCAGCTCTTTGTTACTATGAACTCAAGGTATCAGATGATGAAATAATAAATATACCGCTTCGGATATTGTTTTGAAACCCGTATTATCATTTGATAAACACAATGATTAAAGTTCATCAGAAAACTGGTGGCCTTGATTCCGCTTCCGGACCGAGAAACATAATCGGTGCCTGAATCGGATCCTCGGACTCGAACTCGGCCTCCAATAATTTGACCAATCAGAGGAAACCCGAAAGTCAGCCTTTTGATAGCCTCATCGATAATTCACATCTCAAGTCCAAATTTCCACTTTCCCATCTCCACAAGCTGTACATTCTTCTGCAATCCCAAAATGACATCTCGACCAACCATCAGCCCAATAAAAACAGCATGGTACAAATGGAAATCCCAAAGATGGGTTCCCGGTCGAAAGAAATTCCTAGTTGGTTAGTCCCTCCCCCTCCCCCTTTCTCCTCCTTTTACCCTCCCTATTTCCCTCCCTCCACTATTCCGTTTTTCTCCCACTGACCCAAACCCAAGGACTCGACCTCCAAGGCAACACCTTCTGGGAATTCCGCGACACCCTCAGCTCCCATAAACTGCGAATGCGACGAATAGTCCAATACCCCCGCGTCTCGCACCTCTCCGACGTCCAGGTTTCCCCCCAATGGCTGCAGTGGCTAAGACATACACGTAAGGAGGCCCCGAGTATTGCGGAGCAGGAGGGGGATGTGGCGAGGAGGGAGAGGTTGAAGATTTTGGCTGCGCAGGCGGATGCTAGATGGGCGCAGAAGGGGAGTTTTTTGGAGCAGCCTAAGGAAAGGAGAGACTTATTAGGGAATATGAGGGAGGGCTTGGAGGGGTTAAAGGTGGAGGAGAATTTTGTAGGAGAGGGAATACCTATACCTACATCCACGAAGACGACACAGCAGCATACGAGAATCGAACCTGAGTCTAAGGAGAAAGAAGATCCGTGGAAACAGGCGAAGGGGGGGCCTAGTGAGGAGTGGCAGCCTCAAGCTTGGGGTGGTGGCAAATCTACTTAACGACGTTGAAGAGATACCCGACTACACTAGGGAGGAAGGTGTTGTACTTTTATAATGTACCATGGAAACAAAGATTGATGGCATTGCTATTGTACTGGGAAAGCGGGAGTTGGGGAATTTATACAGGGACTGGGAGGTTAGGGTAAATAGTAATCTTGCATGTACAAAATCTCAACTGATCTTCTCTCAAGGACTGATACTTGTATTAGCGCAAATTCTCTTCCGTGGTAATTGTTTCCTCTTTGCGATGTTAAGAAAAGTATGCACCTGCCTCTCTTCGGTTATACCAAGTAGTCTTGGATAATCAAATATATTGTTCGAGAAGCTTTAGGAGAATTGGAAACTTGGTTTCCTGATTCTTCTAAAAGTTCTCGGGTGATATTCGTAATTATTCTCTTCGGGTGGGTTTTATTTCAATTTGAAGGTTTCCTATTCGTTTCTCGGGTTTTGTTGCATATCGCTATTTTATTTTTATTTTTTTTGAACGTTCACTCCAATTTTGTTGCATGTCGTACCAATCGTTATCGTCAGTTCTGTTGCACATCGCACTGTTCGAGCGTTCGCTGGTGTTAAACGATAACTCTGCTTAAACGATAGCCAGAGTTTTGTTGCATCTCGCAAACATCGAGCGATTATCCTTGAACGATAGAACGACTTTTAATCGATAGCAATTCTTCAACGGTAGCAATTCTTCAACGATAGCAATTCTTGACGATATCGATTCCTAAACGATAGCTCTCCTCAATCATCGTTACTTTGAACGTTTGAATTTTGTTGCATATCGCAGTGATCGTTCTCTCCGAAGTATTCGCTGCTCTGAACGATTATTATGAATAATAGAGACTAGGTTCTCGTAGGATGGCTTGCTTGTTTTGTTGCACATCGCGATTTGAGAATCGGCAGTGTTGATTCTCAACCTCTGGTCACCTGATAGTTGGAAGAATAGTTTAAGATTTCCTACGGGACTTGTTTTCGGGCTCAAGTGAGGAGGGGAAATTGAGACGCAGTGATAGTTCCAATTGCGTACTTACTGCTTTGTCCAGTGAACTCCCTTTTTCTGATAGCCCTTTCAATCAATGTCCTCGCAACCGGTTTGTTGCAAATCGCAGCAAATCGATCGCTAGGAATTGGTTGAACGGCAGCTACTCCTAAACGATCAAGCCATCGCTAGCGATTTTTGAACGATCAATAGCGTTTTAAACGATTGAACAATAGCTAGCCTAGTCTTCAACGATCAAGCGATCGCTAGCTCTCCTTGAACGGTTGCTAGAATTTTGTTGCATATCGCAATGATTGTTCTCTCTAAAGTGATCATTGTCCTTGAACGATTGCTGCGAACGCTAGCGATTCTCTTTTCTCCTACACTCTAGTTTTAAACGTCCGCTATTTCTGAATTTTTGTTGCAATTCGCAGTGATCATCAATTTGTCTTTTCAGTATCATCGTTTTCTCTTGGAGTTGATCGCTCAGTTTCTACACGCTACTAACCTGTTTTAGGCTGACCTGAATATTTGTTGCATATCGCGATAATTTCCTGAGAATCAACACTGTTGATTCTCAATTTTTGGTCACATGATGCTTAAAAAGTGAGTGGAACCTTAGCCAGTCTGAGAAAGAGCTTTACTTGCTCAATGATTTGTATTTGATATTGAAATTCCGTGACAAAAACATATCCCTCAGATCAAAGGAGAGAATATCCTCTGAAGGGGTAAATGGTACGTGTGTGGCTATTGCGAATATCTGCCAACTTACACGTGGCTTACTCGCAGCTTACTCGCAGCTTACTCCCGGGTTACTCGTGGATTACTCGTGGCTTACCCGCAGCCAAAAGAGTTAGACAAATTGAGGGTGGGCATATCAGCTTCCCCAGCCAGATATCCCAACACCCTCAAATAACCCAATTCAGTAACACTGCTGCTTTAGAAAAAAAATCAAGTGTATTTTTCCCACGGGACTTGCTTTCCAGCTCAATAATCAAGTCATACTAACGACTTGAATGTCAGAATGTACCCCTTCAACGGATAGCTTCTTGGATCGAATCCAATATTCTTGAAGACGGTTTTGTTGCATATCGCACTCTCACACCACTTGATCGTTCGTTTGTTCGAGGAAGCTCACCGTTGGCTGTACTGAACGATAGGAACATTTTGTTGCATATCGCAAATCGTCAGCGTTCGCTCTTGCTTTCAGCAATGGTGAAGGATCAAGACTCTTGAATGTTCGCTGTATAGCCTGAACGATGGCATGCGATATGCAACAAAATAATTCTTCAGCGTTCGGGATTTCTGAATGATCGTTACTCTGCTTGACGATCATTGGACTTTGAGCGTTCGTCTGATCGGTGACGATTCTTGATCGTTCGCCAAAATGATCGGTTTTGGGTTTTGTTGAATATCGCAATTTAAAAACGCTCGCCATTTTTTAATGCTAGCTATTCATGGTTATAAATGATCGCGTTTTCCGAACGTTTGGTACTGTACAGAGGCTTAGACTTGGCAACTGTTGAGTAGTGATGTTGCGTAGAAAAGTGCTTCGAGTGACCTGAGCTGAGTAAACCTTGTCTAGAAAGTGTTGAGTGAAGTAAATTGAGTCGAGTTGATTTGACTCAGCTCAATCTTTTTATTAAGTCCTCTAGGACAAACTAAATTTCATTCTCCTAAAACCTTTGAGTTAACGTTTTAACTTGAATCGCTCAAGGCAGTTGGAACAACGAAAGCTAAGTAGCAAGGTACGAATCTGTCTTATTTACTGCCGCTTTTACGTATAAGAAACGAATGCATCTGCTTTTCCAAACCCCTTGATAAATCCTAATTCTTCCAAAACTGCAAATTTCAAATAAGCGAGTGTATCCAAAAACCGAAAGATTTCCCACCACCTTTTACCCGTTACAAAAATGAGTCTACGGAACAATAACACTCTTTCCCACCCTTCCTTCCTGTTGCGCGCTCTGAAAGGCCGTCTCCCATTCCCCCAACCCAAAAGTCCTAACCCCTTTCCACAACCCCAACAAGCCCATCTCAACCATCCCGATCAGCTCCCCAACATCTTTCCTATCATACATCCACTTCCCCTTAAACTCCAAATCCCGATGCACAACAGCAGTCATAGGAATCCCCACATCCCCCCTAATCCCACCCATGAAACTGATTCTACCCCCTTGTTTGAGAGCCAAGATACAGGATTTAATATGTGTACTCTCCCCCGCTTCCGGAGGCGAGATATCAAAATACGCATCTATTTTTCCATGTTTTTGGAGAGCTGGAAGGTCGATAGCAGGATCGTTGGTTAAAGGTATAATTTCCACTCGTGAGTTTTGTGCTTTGAGATTCTCGAGGATTTGGAGGTTGCGTCCCATAGCTAGAACACGAGCGCCCATTGCGAGAGCTACTGTTACGGCTGCGGAACCGAAGGGGCCTGTGGCGGGGGCGACGATGAGTGTTTCTCCTGCTTTTAGGGAGATGGAATTTAGACCTCCATAGGCGACAGCCAGTCTCGAAATATCCGTCAATTCGGGAATGTCGTAACCGAGTCCGCCGGTGAGGAGTTTTGACTCATTGAGGGGATGGAGGTTCTCCAGGGGGATTTTCGCGTATTCAGAAAATGTTGCGTGGCGCCATTCTCCATCCATTAATTTCTTGCTTCCTTCTGTACCACCAGAATGGATTCCAAGAAGGAAAGCTTCGGAAGGGTTATCACGGGAATGGATAAAGGAGTCGATCCAGACTAATTGTCCTATTTTCAAGAAGGTGGAATCAGGACCGAGAGCTGCGACGCGACCAACAGCTGAGGTTCCGATTGTGAGAGGAAGGGATAGTGGGTATGGACCTCGAGTTCCATTGTAGATCTGTGGCATGTAATGGACTATGTTTGTGGCGTGGATTCGGACGATGGCGCTTCCTGGGACGGGCTTGGGGGTTGGAAGGTCTTGGATTGTGGGAGGAGTCGAGGTTGAGGTTAATACTAGGGCTTTGTGAGTTGATGGAAGATCGGCCATTGTTGCTGTATCATTTAGGGGATGGTTTATAGGTTGGCTTGAGGATTGGGTTGAAGCCTCGAAGTCTTGTGGAGCGCTGGGAATATCAAAGTGTTAACCTTGCTGAATCGCTTTGCTTCCTTGACGGATGCTCTTCTCACTCGGGGGTGCCAAGCAAGGTATATATACTCATTTCGCATTATCCACCCTCTACCAAACCTTCCAACCATGCATTTCCCAATGCATCCTTCATACGGACTTTTGCTAATAAATCATCCCGCCATACATATCCTCACATATTTTCAGCACTATTTCACACCGATTAACGGCTTACGGATGATCTCTCTTTCCTTTTCGGGTTTCAGCTACGCTTACTGCCTGGAGTTATGGAGTTAATCGGTTACGAGAGGGGCTGTTGAGCGAGGAGGAAATGTCTCGGGGTTAAGGTGGAGTTAACTTTAGGAAAGTATATAGCAGCACAAAATAGTTTTGAGGTTGTTAGCAGAAACTACGACACATTTAATTATTTGAAGAGCGCCCCGAGTCTCATATTAGTGGATGTCTTCATTCGAAGGTTACTGTTTCGTCTTTGGTGAGATTTTAGTGGTGAAGTGTTATAAATCTGTGATGACTTCTGTGTAACCTAGCCAGTAAGAGTTGGCCCTGTGTTGACCTCACTCATTGTCGGAGTTCTAATTCAAGCACTTCAAAGGTCTCATATAACTTTTGAGTAACTAAATATATGACGAATGATAATTTGTAGCTGCCCTGCCAATAGCCTAGTTACACAAATCTTGCTATTCATAGGTCACCTGCCAATAGCCCAGGAACGAAAAGTGTCCTCCGCCAAAGAAGTCAAATTTTAATACCCTTAATTATGTACCAAGTACCACACTAGCCATAGCAGTGTTGGATCTGTGGCTTGCGCCTTCTAGTATTTGCAAATGGGTAGGTATGGAACCACGTGACAATGCAAAGTATAATAAAGAAAACTTGTTTATAAATTCAACCCTTTTACTAGATTTCAAATTATGACAAGACTCTTAACTCAAACTCTAGTAGGTACTGAGATTCATAAGTTTAGTTATCTAATAAGGGAGCTAGGAAATGGTTTAGAATAGAAGTGGGAGTGAAACTCGGTAAAAGTCGGCAAAGCCCCTGATGTGATAAACAATGACTTTAACAACTATTGACCTTCTACACTGATCAAACACCTTTTCCAGGGTATTTTGACTTGATTATCGGGTAGGTTTTAAGTCATCTAGTCTAAGAATTGTGTTGAAAAAGGTGGTGCAATTTATCACTGAATCGCACTACTATTATAGTCTTAACAACACTCTTTAAACATGCCTCTTGTCTGATCTGAGAAGCTTTATAGATTCAGAAAAAGAGGAGCAAGTCAGTCTAAGTTCTTCTTATCCCTGAAATGCTGTTCAGTTTTTCTTATTCCTGCATGACGTTGACTTGGTTTTGGTAAGTGTTGCATCTAAGAAGCGACAAAATAACACACTATTGCATTATGGCCTTTTAAAAGTATAGAGATAGCCGTAGTAGCAGTAGAAGGCATAGCTCGCCGTAAAATCTACTGTGAAGTCGTAAAGCAGCTAAGAACGTTCTGGTTGTCCAGCCGATTTCACAGTAGAAAAATCTCTCGCAAGTCACAACCACTTCACAGCCAACGGTTCATTGACTTTTCATGAGCACAACTCCAACCCCTAATAACAACCTACGTACTTTAAGCAAACCTCTAGATCTTAATTACCATAGTACCATCGGACTTCAAACCCTCTCGCCATTTTACGAACCAACGAATCCCATCCTCCTCCACAAATAGAACCCCACCTCGATCTCACAGCAGAGACTCAGAAGATGGTGCCTTAGACCGCATCTGAGGAGGACCTACTTTTGGAGGTTGTCCAAAAACTGAAGACAAAACAAGCCGAGAAGAAGGAACGATCTTTCTGGGTTAATGTTGCGAAAGCTATGAACGACCGCAGCTCCACACAAGTATACACTCGTGAAAGTTGTCGCCTCGGATACCAAGATATCAAGAGAAGGAATCCAATGGGAATAGGAATGGCATTAGGAAATGACAACAATATACACTTGCAGTACGCAACGTATCCCGCTTTCCAACATATCGCTCCACGACCACACCAACCCTATCCCCCAGCAGAAGGAGTCCCAATGCAACACTACCCCTCTGGACACCTGCAACAACCCTTCCCCACCCTCAACCACAATAGCTATTGCAACGGCCAGTTGGCAATGCCGCGTCTTAATAACGACGACGCCCCAGAACAATACCACCACTACCACGAGAACCCCAACGGCCCCTCCCTCCCCTCCCAAAACGTTCAATATACTAGATACAACTAGGAGTTCGGATCAGCAAATTTAACACTCGGAAGCGAGGCAATGCAAAATGACAACATAGCCAACCCAAACGCCGGTTTCTCCGGCAATACTAATAACTTTCATGGACAACCTTCTCGCTTTGGAGCTGTCCTTATCGATGCCGATTATCGCCAAAGTCCCCAGGAACTATCCGCTGGAACTAGACGAGCACAATACCAGGAGAGAGGACTTGGAGGTCACAGAAATAGCGCGTTTGGAAATGGAGGAAATAGAGTCGGAGGCGGAGTTACATTCAGAGTTGGCGATCCGCTTGCCGCTCGTTTGCTTCACCACATCACGGAGGAGAATCCATTTGACAAGGCTTTTGGAAAGTATTTTGAGGAAGAGGAAGAGGAAGAGGACTTGTAGATACGAGAACTTGGGCCGAGTTACTTAAGATGGTGTTACAGGATTGAGAACCTAATCATTGTATTTGTATGGATGTTGCCATCAAAAATAATGAACGGGAGTGAATAAGCCTCTGCCTATGAATCCCAACCTTGAGAGAATTTGCAGCCTCTAAATCGGCACTGTGGATTGAGACAGAACAAGTGAAGTTTCAAGTAAGAAAAACTCCTGAAAGCCCGAAGAGCAAGACAGATTTCTTGGTGCCCAATATCACACGGTCTCAGAAGCCCTTGAATCCACAAAGGTCACCCCATCTACAATAAGCAGGAGAAAAAAATATTCAAATACACCTGTACTATAATAGCAACCACCCTCGCTTTCCCCAAAAAGAATCAACAAGTCGGTCAATCATCCACCAAAACCTAGCAAAAACCAAAACCAAAAGCTAAGCTCCCAGAATCTAAAGCCTTCGTAACCAGCAAATATGTACCACACGAAACCCCATAATTCATACAGCTGTTCCCCTTCCTTACTTCTCCAAAAAAAACTCTTACTGGTTTAATAAAGTTTACTCCTAGCATTTAATTCTTTCAGTATAAGCACAGTGGCTTAAGAAACTAACACCTTGATTTTTATAAAGATATGTCAACATATAGCTAAAGTAGGCGTGCGATAAGTGATATTTGTAAAAGCAAAGAACGAAGAAAATAGTCATGCTATTTCTAGGTAACTAATAAATAACTCTGTCACGCAGGTCTTACAATTCATAAGTTACCTACCAATAGCCCTGCAATAAAAAGTCTGGCAATTGGTAAGTGACCTACCAATAACCCCTGTCACTCAAATATTACAATCCATAGGTCACCAATCAATAGCTTAGGAAAGAAAAAGTCTTGCTATCAGTAGGTAACCTACAAATAGCAAAGTTTCTTAAGACCTTATTACATAGGATTTACATAGAGCTCCATCTTAACTCTGACACCCAGTGGAAAGACACAATTTCCCGAACGATAAGAGACTCTAGAAAGCCCAGGAATAATTTCACATCTGAGGCATAATCTTGAAAGGCAGAAGGGACTTGATCAAGAGGTATCTCCAAGAGGCAATAAAAATATATTCATTTACATTCGTACTATGACATTTCCCAATAACAACATTCCCCATTCCCCTCTTTTCATGCCCGAGAAGGCAAAATTTAACAGCCAAAGGGCAAAAGCAAAGCCATACTCCAATCGTCCAAACTCTTAGCAAAGTAGCAACCAACATTTCCCCGCCCCCTCTAAAACCCCCTAGAGACCAAATCATACATACATCCACTTCTCTCTCAAACATCAAAAGCAGTAGGATCCCTCCCAGTAAAAATAGCATGCAACCGTTTACTAATAGCCGGCCCAACCTTGGTATTCGTATACCCCCCATCCCTATTGGTAGCCTTGTACAAATCCTTCACCGCCCCAGGTCCCTTCTCATTAAAAGCCTCAACAAGAGCTTGAACAGTTTTGTATTCCGAGACGATGGCTTGGGAGATACCGGGCGTGATGCGGACCATTTGTTGGAGCATTTTGTTGAAGGTATCGGGTGTGTCGTCGCCGGATTTAATCTGGCCGGATTCCATGCAGAAGGCTGCGTTGTGGGATTCTTGTTGGCGTCTGTGTTTTGTTAGTGAGAGGATAGGAGAGGGGGGCAACGGGACGAGCTCGGAAATATTTTTTTCAAGGATAATTTCCGGGGAAAAGAGAGAATACGTACTTGTAGGGAATTGTAGATATGTATTGAGTAAATATCCATACCCATTCCGCACTCTGGACCCCCACATCTGCATGATGGATTAACATCCCATGTGCGATTTGTAATCTAAGTAACGCGTCTTCAATCATATCCTCGTCCACGTATTCAGCTCCCTTCTTCTTCTTCTTTGCTCTTCCATTGGTTGTTGGTTCTTCTGGGATTTCGGCGTGACTTCTAACAGCTGCATCGAATTGTCGCTTCTTCGTGTTCTGGTTTTTCTTCATCCAAGAATTGATCCCTTCAATCAAATAAATGATCTGAAAAGTAGGATACTGCGCTTTGAGTTTTAGAGCATGAGCATCTAAATCAGTGCCCTCATCTCCCAGGGCGAGTTCAACAAATTGAGCAGCCTTCATCAAGCACAGAACATGTTCTTCCTGTCTAATCTTCTTTGGAACACTTTCCCAATACCCTAGCTCATCATTGTATCGTGTCTCCACCTTCCTCTTCCACTTGACAAGTGGTTGGAGATTTGCGAATTCTTCAACATCGACGCCGATTCCTTGTGCAAACTTGTTGATCTGGGCAGTGAGTGTTGGATCAATGGAGGCTGATAACTGGATTATCATCTCTGGCGTGGAGACCTTTTTATCAGTTTTGACAGTGTTGACCTTGGCCAATTCAACAGCAAGTGCCTTATCTCGGGCTTGTCGTTCCTTTGCCAATCGCTTCTCCTCTTTCTCAGCCTCTTTGGCAGCATCCCTCTTTTCTTTTGCTTCTGCCCTTTCTCTAACTTTTGCTTCCTTCTCCTCAGCTTTCTCTTCAACAGTCATAGCACTGCTAGCCTTGTTCTTGCTACTTGTAGCCTTGGCTTTCGGTCTAGAAACCGACTTTCCCGTCTTTGCCACATCTCTTGCCTCCTTATATTTCCGCAAAGCCGATTTAGCTTCTTTCTGCGATCGAGGGGCCGTCGAAGCTAACTCTGCAATGTCAGGTAGTTCGTCATCGGAATAACGATCTCCAAGCTCGTCCTCGTCTTCTACAGTCTCCAATCGCGCCCGATTTTCCTTATTTCGTTTTGGTTCAAATGGATCCGGCGAACTCGTGAACATGAGAGGATCCGATTCCAAAACGGGACCAGCGGCCTTGGATCTTTTCATCGGCTGAGCAGGTATCTTTTGTGGTGGCCTCGACTTTGAGGACTCGATATTCGAGACGGATCGTGTGAAATTGCGAACTCGAGGTGGCTTGGGTAGGGAGGGTTCGGGGGAAGAGGATAATCGACGTCTCTTTGCGGATGGCTCATTGTTTGCAAATGATTTGTCTAGGTTGATTGTGCTATCGAAATCGTCGGAAAGGAAGTAGAAGTCATCCTTTTGGTTGATGGCCGGCTTCGGCTTGGCCTTCGCAGGACGACTGATCTCGAAATCATCTGAGAGGAGGAAATCATCTTTCTCCTTTGTCTTCTTCTTTGGTTGGGGATTTGGCTTCGAAGAGGGGAAGGTGGAGGGAATGGTCGCATTCAATGGGGATGGAGGGAATGGGTCGTCGTCGTCAGAGAGTGTAAGGTAGCCATCGTCCTTGCGAGGTGGGGCTTTGGCGCGAACTATAGCAATTGTCTTCTTTCGTTCTCTTGGAATTGGTGGAGGACTACTCGAAACCAGGTCAATGGTGATTGCAGGCATCGTTGCGATTGTGAGTGGCGAGGTTTGTTTGTTTGCGACGCGCTTGATTCGGGCGCGTTCGATGAGAGGGAGATTAAATCAAGTCGTGCCAATGTATGCCAATTCAAAGGCGCATTGGTGAAGCATTGCAATTGTTCAGTCGTACTGTAATTCAATGAGGGGAAGTTTGAGATGGTTTCCGCGGTTGTTGAGCGAACGCGACTGCCCAACGCCAAGCACGCCGTCGGCACACGAGGTCACGATCCAGGTCAACACCAGTTGCTATTTCTCAACGGAGTAGAGCTAGAAAATGAAGCTTTTAATCTCCAAACAAATTCCATTTCCACTTCTCAATCAAGCAACCAAGCAAATCAGCTTCATCAATTTATCCAAACTTCATCGTAGCCAATTTCACTCCCCCCGAACTTCAGCCGTTACATTGATTTTGCTCCAACGCGTCTTATTATCTTTTATTATTATACTTTTTCTTCCAACAATCAACATGTCTTTACGGACATGAATCATTTATTGGCACCCTGTTTTCAGGCAACTTGGAAAGATCCTAAGAAGAAAGTCATAACCTAGGACCATCTCCTATCAGTGTCCTTCGATATCCAGGCTACTTGTACCTCGGAATCCAGCTGCCCCTTATCATTCTTACTCATTAACCGTTACCTAGGTAAGCGCCGTGGTCTGATCACTACAGAAGCGTGCTCTGTAGTCGCAGCTGATCAACGAATCGTGATGCAGTATACTTTGAAGTATATACCAAGCTCGCCAAATCCCCATGCATGACTTGAAAGGCAGTCTGGGCTGGGGGCAAGGCAGGATGCCAGCGATGCATAGCCGCGATGGCCTACCTCAGCCGCAATCTTCTGGAGACCAGTCGCAACAGGTCGCGTATTCATATACAAATATATCTGCTCCTCGTGGGAAAAATATGTTTTGATTCTGCTAAATTAGCTTTTCTCTTCCCTGTTCTTTCTTCGGATTATAGTACCACCAATCGAATATCCATCGTCAAGGTGGACGATCGAGAGAAAACCAGTTCCCGACGAGGCTGTGAGCCTGCCGAATTTGCGCCTCCAGCGCCAGCATCGTGCACTATTCTTCTTGACTTTAACGACCTTTCCACTATTGAGAACACTTCGGACACCTTCAGATGGCAAATGCTCAAGGCAGTATCCAAAGGCCACTGAGTCTTGAGCCAGAGGAGTACAGCGTGGGGTGGATATGCGCGCTTCCAATCGAGCTAACAGCTGCAATCGCAATGCTTGATGCGCATCATGGTCCACTCAAATCCCAACCAAAGGACGACGGAAACAATTACACTCTCGGAAGTATTGGAGGTCACAACATTGTCATGATCTGCCTCGCACAGTATGGCACAAATGAAGCCGCAGTCGCGGGTGTGTCCATGCTAAGAACCTTTTCAAACTTGAGATTCGGCGTTATGGTTGGTATTGGTGGAGGCATACCTAGCTCTGAGAACGATATCCGACTAGGAGACATTGCCGTATCTGTGCCGAGCGGGCAAGCTGGCGGAGTTATACAACACGACATGGGAAAGAAGGAGGATGGTGGTTTCCGCCGCACGGGCTCCTTGAATCGCCCGCCAACGGTGGTTTTGACAGCGATAGCAACATTGAGAGCGACTCGAAATACTGGAAGACAAATTACGACGATAGTTGATGGAGCATTTAAAGAAGAGGAAGAGGAAGATGAAGAATGGAAATTCCCAGAAAAGGAAAAGGATATCTTATTCGAGGACAGCAATGAGGTCCCTCGAGACGAAAGAAAAAGCAAACATCCGAAGTGCTTTTATGGAAATATTGGCTCTGGGAACTCGGTCATTAAAAATGCCAAAGAGCGTGATCGTCTTGCGACGGAAGAAGGTATTATATGCGTCGAGATGGAAGCTGCTGGGTTAATGAACTTTTTCAATTGCACTGTTATACGGGGGATATGTGACTACGCCGACGCACATAAGCATAAGAGATGGCAGCGGTATGCTGCTTCTGTGGCTGCTTCATATGCCAAAATGCTTTTGTGTATCATCAGTCCTCAAGCACTCAAAAGTGAGTAGCACTTTCCTTTATTATCAGGCAATGAGTCAATGGATCTGGTTTTATACAGTGCATCTCGCAACTGGTATTAAACGTTTTCGAGGGTTTCTCAACGACGCCGGGCCTTGCAGCAATATATGAAAACTGTTATTTTGTTCGGTACTATTGTTTAGCGTGTATTAGCGACTATTATAACATTCGTGGAACATTTTTGGAACTTTTCGAGATCTAACTATATTATTCTCTTTTGTTAATTGGTTCCGGGCTTTGTGATCAACAGTTGCGGAGGCCTAGCTTGTCATACTGATCTAAAGAAAATAAACTGATTTTGCCTAGTCAACCATAAAGTCCACTGGTGTGTTCCATTTGGACAGAATAGCCAATTCGTTGGCCGAGAGAGACAGCTTGTAGATGTTATCACAACACTTGCTCCCGAAGAATATGAAAAAAACTGTCAACGGGTCGCGATCACAGGTCTTGGTGGCATTGGCAAAACTCAAGTTGCCCTCGAGGCTGCTTTTCAGATTCGTGAAAGACATCCAGATTGCTCAGTATTCTGGGTCTCAGCTGTTAATGCTCCAAGTTTTGAAACTGGTTTTCTCGAAATTGGCCAGAAACTCGAAGTACCTGGTATCGACGAGGATAAAGCAAACGTCAAATCACTTGTACAGAGGTATATGAGCCAAGAGACTGCTGGGAGGTGGCTGTTGATTGTCGACAATGCCGATGATCTCAATATGCTATATAGGAGAGTCGAGGAAAGCGAGGAGAGCGTTAGTTCTCCAGCTCTAGTTGATTATCTTCCTTTTAGCCGCAAGGGCTCGATTCTTTTCACAACGCGGAACCACAAGGCAGCAGTGAAGCAAGCGGAAACAAACGTTGTGACTATCGAAGACATGACAGAGAGTGAGTCTCTTGAGCTTTTGAAAACAAGCTTGATCGAGAAGGGCAAGGCTATAGTAGAAAGTGATGCGAAAAACCTGGTTCGCTATCTTGAATACCTTCCACTTGCAATCAAACAAGCAGCAGCCTTCATCAACCAAGAAAAGATAACCACCTGTGACTATGTAGGGATCTGCGAGTCAAGTAACAATGAGTTTATCGAATTACTAAGTATAGAATTTGAGGACCGAGGGCGATATAAAACTATCAAAAACCCTATCGCCTCAACATGGTGGATTTCCTTCCGCCAGATCTCTAAAGATAATCAACTTGCTGCAGAATATCTCTATATCATGTCATGTATAGCTCAGCGAGACATTCCGCGGTCTATACTACCACAGTCTTCGAAACTGAACGAACTACAAGCAATTGGAACCTTAAAAGCGTATGCATTTATTACAGAACTGCAACAAGGAAGTTCTTACGACATCCATCGACTAGTCCAAATCGCCGTACGAACCTGGTTAAGAGAGGAGGGCAAACTTCAACGATGGAGTGGCGAGACTCTAAAGCAAGTTTCAACAATATTTCCGTCCTTTGAGCATGGGAAAAAGAACGAATGTACTGCATATCTTCCTCATGCACAATGTATCCTTGATTTTCAAGATTTTCCGGGGCATTTTCAAGAGTCGTTAATGATTCTACTATTTAAAGTTGGAGGATTTTTCTCATATACTGGGAAGTATATAGAAGCCGAGAATAGTTACCGGCAGACGTTTGAGCTGACGAAGCGGGCGCTTGGCGACGACCACCCAGATACGCTCGGCAGCATGAACAACCTCGCTGAAGTATATCGACAGCAGGGCAAGTACGCTGAGGCCGAGACACTCCAGCAGCGGACGCTCAAGCTAAAGAAGCAGGCGCTTGGCGACGACCACCCAGATACGCTCAACAGCATGAACAACCTCGCTGAAGTATATCGACAGCAGGGCAAGTATGTTGAGGCCGAGACGCTCCAGCAGCAGACACTTAAGTTAGCGAAGCGAGCGCTTAGCGACAACCACCCAGATACACTTAGCAGCATGAACAACCTCGCTGAAGTATATCGACAGCAGGGCAAGTATGTTGAGGCCGAGACGCTCCAGCAGCAGACACTTAAGTTAGCGAAGCGAGCGCTTAGCGACAACCACCCAGATACACTCAGCAGCATGAACAACCTCGCTATTCTATATCAACAGCAGGGCAAGTACGCTGAGGCCGAGATGCTCCAGCAGCAGACGCTCAAGCTAATAAAGCAGGCGCTTGGCGACGACCACCCAAATACGCTCAGC
>LKUV01000168.1:0-109659 GCA_001414455.1 Hymenoscyphus fructigenus
GCTTGCCACTCACATACTTAAGCTCACAGGATCCGACCCCTCTTTACCTTTACTCTTCATGCAATAAAGATATAGGAATACAACCACTTATTGCATCACACTTTATGACTACCAAGTCATACCAACAAGTATATTTGTACCTGGAGAGAAGATTGCTCAGGAGGACAAGCCGATCGCTTCGACAAAAGCGATAGTGTACAGAGGAACAACATGTGGTCAAGTTTGCTTGGCCGTCTGATAAGACACAACAGGAGGGAAGGTTGTTGAGGTTGGCGAGAGAGGAGTCACGGGCGTGGTTGAATGGTTCTATTATAAATGTATTGCCATAGCGTTAATTTACTTCAATAGTCTGGAAAAAGAAATGAGCAAGGCTTTGTAAGGTTCTTTTTGGCAGATTTGGGAGGTTTGTCTTCATTTCCTAAAATGCTATTGAGGCAGAGAAGACTGTTCGTAGTTTTATAATGTGCTGATACAATCAAGTGCCCCTTGTACCGCAATCGAGATTTGTTCAAAGAGAAACCACGTTACTAAAGTCCGCTTCCTCGCAAAACATTTGCATTTAGCTGCTTAAGAGCGGGGCGCTTTCATGGTGTCCTGACAAGTCTTCTTCGCTAGTGTGGCCCGCGCTAGCAATACCCCTTGATGCGTAGATGAGGGGGATAATAAAGGGTATCCTATTCAGCCGAGTCAGTAACATGTTCTTTATATCGAGAAAGGCGTTTTAAGAAGAGTGATGCGCTTACTGGCAAACAATCCCCATCTTAACAAGGTTCTTGGTTCCCAGACTATGCGACCCCGTCTCTATGAGGGTGCGAATCACCATCACAGTCCAGACCACTAAGGAGAGTGCGGTTTTCACCTGTTGACACAGTAGATAGGTTTTGGGACTGAGGCCCCTAACTGAGAGATAGCGGTAGATCTCGACGCAGGTTAAGGAGATTGTAATAAGCGTTAGGATGAGGAAGAGGATCCATGAACTGTATGTGGGTGGTTGGTATGAGAATGAAGAGTTTGGTGGGGGAAGAGGGGGAAGGTGAAGGCAAAAGGAGGGAGGGGATAAGGGGTAGACTTACATGAATGCGAAGCTTGGGTCCGATTTGGCGGCTAGGAGGAGCACGATGAAGGTTGTGAATGCGAGGACGATGAGGACAAGGAGGGACTGTAGGGCCCAGAAGGTAACAAGAATGGCATCGTCCATTGTGCTTAAGTTGGATAACGTGTCGGGCGCGACGGTTCTGGGGCTGGGTATCTCGATCGAAAGAAAATCCACAAGAGTGATTATGTCTAGATGGCGCGGAGTTTAAACGTAGTAGGGGGTTCTACTTGGTTGCTTCAACGGGAAAACAAATCAGGTTGCTATGGGGGAGGCGTTGCTTAATGTAGATGTGTTGGTTGAGTTACGTTGCTTAGGTATTAATAAGCGCTAGGATTATGATTGGGGTAGGGATGCTCGGCAGTGCGGCGGCACGGCGGTTGTGGCAGGATCTTGGAGGATCTCAAGGTGTGGTGCGTACTTTTCACAGGGCTGAAACTTAGGGTGACCACACAAGTCTTTTCTTAAATCTCTTTTTGTCGTTACATATTCTTGGTGAATAGCACCTTCCACGACAGCTCAGTTGATCCACGTGCTTCGGCTCATGTGAGTAGCTTGCTACTCACATACTTAAGCTCACAGGATCCGACCCCTCTTTACCTTTACTCTTCATGCAATAAAGATATAGGAATACAACCACTTATTGCATCACACTTTATGACTACCAAGTCATACCAACACTTTTGTAATAAAGGGGATTCAGTGTGTTTCTCTTAAAATGGCGATGAAAAAGAATAAATAGGAGAGGGGACGCTCTATTTGCCTTGCCGGCAGGAAATATTTTTGAAAGGTGGGGTAAAGGTCCTGTTCTAAGTTTCTCAAATTTTTAATAGATTGATAGAAGGTACTAGTATGGAACAGAGAACGCCCGCGACACAGGTATTACCAGAAGACATAATGAGTGCGCCTGGAAGGGTATTAAAACAGCCTGGCCAACTCGGTCGCATGTTAGGAAGCCAAGAACCAACATAAAGTGCAAGCCAAAAACCCCCGCAGCCTTAATATAACACGAGATGAGTTGGTCGTATTTTTAGACTTGTACTATGCCTTCTCTTGCTGAGAATCCTTTTCAACACTGTTTGATCTTTTAGAGGCCATTTGAATGACCTCTCATGAGATTCACGCCGCAACTTAGGGTCCGGTTCAATGTTGTAAGTACAAGTAATAGAAGCATAGCCTCGTCCAGTAAGACGATGTTGAGATTTTATTGAACAGGTGTCTTTTGAAAGCCGTTTAAATAGTCTGTTGTAGGGTTTACGTACAGGGTCTTGCCGATTTCGTGCTTACAACTAAAAGGTGCATAGCCTCATATTATTACGAAGTATTAAGATTTTGTTGTTGGAATTAGGTTGACCAAGAGATAAATAGAAGATGGATTCCTTTACTACATCAACACATTCTTTTGAGGTCAGAAAATAAACAAGGTCACGGCCCTATTTTTTTTTTTTAACTACAATGATCTTAAAAACAGTCCTTTCTGTTGGGCTGTAAGTCTATTTATGTAACCCTTTTCTGTGATTATTCTTATTTTTTAACAAACTTTTAGGAGCATCATCTCCTCAAGCTCAGCTGTACCATTAGTTGACCATATTCAAAATGTTCCTCGAGACCTAGGAGACATCAAAGAATGGACAGTTGTTGGAGACTCTTATGCTACTGGCGTTGGAGCAGGAAAATGGGATGAGTTTCGCAGATGCTTTCGTTTTAACGGAGCTTACCCTCGTTTAATGAACACTGATATTCGTCTCACTGGATCTATGAATGGGCGCATCTTGAACAACGTTGCTTGCTCTGGTGCTAGCTCTAAGGAAGTTCTAGCGGAGCAGTTTCGTGACGAGCCTACCTTTGATTGGCAATACGGACAACGTCCAGTTTTTGGGAAGCCCCAGATGGCAATTATCCACGTCGGCGGCGATGATATCGACTTTCTCGGCTTGGTAAATAATTGCATCTACGAAATCCTTCCATATGAAAGTTGTTCGAAGCAACTTGAATTTTCATGGGCCTTGCTTCGGACTTCACCTACCGACAATACACCAAACTCAGCTCTCGTGAAAAATATTGCATCTGTTATTCAAGCTACTGTGGACAAGGGTCGCAAAGGTGTCGGCAATGATTTCAGAGCCTTCGTCCCCGCCTATGCTAGACTTTTCAACGACAAAACAGAGATATGCAACAAAAGAACTTGGAACTTGTACTTAGGGGGGAGTTACGGAGCGACGCTTCTGTCAAACGGCCTACGCAAAACTTTCAACGATATGTCCGATGTGTTAAACGCAGCAGTGAAGGCCGCAGTCTCTGGATTCAAGGATGTCGGGGTCAGCTATGTGGAATGGAATGATATCCTCGACGGTCATAGATACTGCGAGGAGGGGGTTGATGAGCCGGCACCAGACAATGAGGGGACCTGGTTCTTTAATCATCCTGCAATTCTTGACACCAGAAACTTTCCCTGGTTGAACACGTTACCAACTAAGATAGATGGATCTTCAAAAGATTACGCTGACTTCCGAGCAAAGCACGATTCAAATACAGAGTTCAAGGTCAACAACAACCCAATGTCATCCAAAGACTTTAGGGATGCTCTTTAAGACTCTGTTTTAGGTTCAAAGGAGGGAGAAGTCCAAGCAGAAGCTTTTGGAGACAGCTACAAGCAGACCTTTGTTAACCTCATCAAGGTCTTCCATCCTAAACCAGTTCTCCACGCTAAAATCATGGACAAGATATTCGAAGAATTCAAAAAGGAGCTACCTAAGGAAGATCTCAAATGTCGAGGAATCTCAGGCACACTCGCTGTCAACAAAGACAAGGCTCTAATCGCAGCTGACGAGTTCTGCAAACGGACTGACCCACCAAGCGGTAAACCGGAAAATCCAAATCAAGGTACACCAGATGACATGATCATTTCACTACGGAACTACTTAGATGAAGCTAAAACAATTACCAATCACGACGAATGTGTGAAAGGATTCAGCAAAATCCTGGATAGCTGTGATGGAAACAATCCGGCTAATGTAAGTAGTCCATAGTCTTCCCTCACAGCTAAACGAGTACTGATACGACGATTAGCCCCAGAATTACAAGTTCGGAGGTTCCTACCAAAATCTAGACGGTTGGCTTTACTTTATCCAACCTTTAAAGTCCAACCAAGGATACATTGACTCAACCACATCCGGCATCCCCACCATCTCAACCATCGACAAAAAATGCGCGGGCGTCGGGACCGGAAAATACTTTAGCCGCCCGACGCTCGCTACCCTCATCGAGAAGGAATTCTGTCCCACGGCAGTGCAGCAAGGCGCTTTGGACTCTGGCTCAGGCTCGCTAATGCGTCAGTACAATAAGGGCTCTATGGAGGAAGTCTCTATCGCGATCGAATGGGCCCCGGGCCTGCCATTTAAGCCGACCATGAAAGAGTGTATGGAGTACCTACTTGGCAACCTCGTTGACGGCTGCGATGGAAATGACCCAAAAAATGCTGAGGGTTCTAAGGCTGGCGGGTCAATAAAGGTTGGGGAGGCCATGTATCGGATCAACCCACAAACCTCACGCCAGCCATCAACATTTGCTAAATGGGCGGGCTGTGACTCTGTTTACAAATTCTACTTTAACGATAATAACGTCTGGGGCCGCGGCTTTGCTAGTGCAGATTTTGGGGCTAATTTAAAGCAAAAGGTAGCAGATAGATGTGGTCTCCTCCCAGAAACTTGGCACTTTTCATATGGCTTAGGCCCTGATGGCCGGGAATGGGAGGCAAAGTTTCGCACAGGCATATGGCAAAATAAGTGTATGGGCCACTTGGTTTCGGATGTTAGCGGCACAGGTGTTGACTGTCAGGGTAGAGGGTAGATTAGGAAGGCTTCGCGACGACCTCTTTTTAGGGCTTTTTTCTTAGTGTATCTGGGAATCATAGTGTTTTTCATGCCTAGCTTTCTTGTCTTTGGTTATAGGATTCTGGTTGTAGGAGTATTTCCCTTGTGTTTCCTTAAAATAGCCTAGTGTATTTATGTTGAAATAAGTGTCACGAATCACGTATTCATGTGACAGAGTCCTTAGATCTAGAATAAACAACCATACCTTGAGTTTCCGTCTCCTACATCTTCTAGTTGCCTCTTTGTACGAGGCTTACTGGCCTACTAGCTAGAAGCCGGTCGCTTATTTGCGTGTCTTTCTCTCGCTTTATATAAAAAATTCTCTTCTTAGGATGTTCACTGGGAAGTATTCCTGTTGGACCTTGCAGGAATTCATTTACTTTCTAGTAATGCTTGATATTTAAGAATTTTGGCCAGTAATATCTGTTTTATATTCTGTTTCTAATAGAATTTTAAGGTGTTCGTTTTATCTCCAAGGGATATATAACTCTCTTTCCTAACTGGAAGAGGGGCTGTCACTGCTTCCGCTTTCTACATTATTTCATATAAACTTGGTTGAAAACTAAATTCTTTGCATATACCCGAGATAAGGATTAGATGCAGGAGATTAGGAAGGGAAGACAAAAGCTGGTCTAAATCTCGGGGATTTGAGGATAGCATATCAAAGCAGCTTTCCTTAAACTGATAGATCAACAAGGGAGTGCGACTAACGCATTCCCCTTTATAGTTAGAAGGAAATAATGTAACTATGTCTCGTAGATTTATCTGCACCGATTCCTCCCCCTGTAGTCGCCGAGCCAGTGAAAAGCGACGCCCCCGGGAGCTTGAGGCAAGGGCTCGGTTAGGCAGGATGAATATTTGGAGAAGTGGAGGCTACGCATAGTGTGTGTCTAGAGTGTAAGAAGATTATTATAACTAGTAAGGAACATGCTTTTGATATCTAGGAGGCAATTAGAGGCAGTGGTGTCAATAGTGTACTGGCAGTAAAATACTGCAGTAAAATCATCACTTTTTATTACTACAGTAAGGTAAATAGTGGATAATTAATTTTAAGGCTAACGTATTTCCCGGTCGAGTAGATCACCCGGTTGAGTGGATCACGAGAACACCAAAACGCGACAACAAAAAATATATTATAACAACACTATTAAAAAAACACTAGCTACTTATATTAATCATTTCCTAAGATGCCTCGCATGTACGAGCATTATGTCCAACCTGATTGCATAAGCCACAACGTCGCCGCTTACCTTCTAAGCAACGTCGTTGTGTATTATTACTACCCTCTTCCTGCTGAATTTGAGTACTTTAAACAATTTCCTTGCCTTCCTCTACTGTAAGACTTCTACCTTAGTAAATACGCCTCTTTTTTTTCCTCTCCCTTCTCTTTTTAAGCTGATTTGCCTCTTGTAGTGCCTTAATTTCAGCTCTCATAAGTGTAGCTCCGTGTATCATTATTTGAGCTCCCTTAGTAAGCCAATCAAATGCCTCGTTGATTAATGTCGGAGAGCTATCTTGGTGTTGTACGATACAGTTTTTAAGATATATAGTCTGGAATTCAAGCTCTATTGCGTTCTGTGGCGTCTTTGGGGTCCAGTTTAGCTCGTTTGTAGGGGTTGGAGTTAGTGTCTTTAGCCTTAGATCAAGGTGAGAAAGTATGTTCTCAGGATTGTACGGGACTAAGCTAGTTGCTCGAAATCCACTCTTAATATTCTGCTCTACAAATGCAGCGTTGAATGCTACTTTGAATGCAGGAAGGAACTCAAGCTTAGTAATATACTGAATTCTAACCTGAACGAGATTCTCAATCTGCTTGCTATATAATGCCTTTAGTGGGCTAAAACAGCCAACGTCAAGAGGCTGAAGAATGTGAGATAAGTGTGGTGGCATGCAGAGAGTAATAATACTATTCTCCTGACAGTATTGCTGAAATTAAACTGAAATATGTGACTCGTGGCCATCGAGAACAAGGAGTCTATATTGCCCAACTGTATAACCTTTTGTATGCTTATCAAAGTGCTGAATCTACTTAAATCTAATCTTATTTGTCGTCTATCTATTCTCACTTAACGTGATTACCTAATCTTGTGGGAGACCTGAGTCCTTGTACCAAGCTGAGAGGTGGTACTGTCCCTTGAAAATAATAAACAGAGGAAGTGCCCAACCACACGAATTTATACCCTGTATAATCAAAACCCACTCTCTATTTCCTGGCTGAGCAGTCTTTGGACGATTCCTTGACTCTGAGCTTGTAACAACTTTAGCAGTTGCAATAACCCTCATAAGAAACCCAGCTTCGTCGAAGTTATATATATCCTCCTCTACAATACCATATTTGGTAATTGTATTTCGTACAAGCCTAAACCAGTCTTCAAGAACTATAGAGTCTTTGCACTGAGCTCTTTTATAATCGTACTTGTGGCTGAATTTCGTTTTTATCTCTGTACAGTGTTTAATAAAGGTAGAAGTCCAATTCTTGCCTACTAGAGACACGTCGCGTTCAGAGAGAAGAAGGTCTGCTATTTCTCGAACAGTAGCTAGCCGGGGTGGGAATCCACGCGAATCTAGGTCGAGAATATATTGAACAATAGCAAGCTCTTCTTGGGAAGTAAGTCTTTGAGTATTAGAGGGAGTGTCGCGTCGCAAAGGTAGTTCGTGTAATCGATTGTAGAAGGATGTGTAGGGCACGTCGTAGGCTTTAACACAAGCTCGCATACTCCTAAATTGACCTGATTTGTAGGCTTGGATAGCCAAAAGAATACGACCCTCTTGATCAGAGGGCTGGGCTTGATGTGGTGGTGGCATTTTTAATTTTTAAGTAGAGTGTTGCGTTTTGGTGTTCTCGTGATCCACTCGACCGGGTGATCCACTCGACCGGGAAATACGTTACATTATTACTACGTAATAAATACCACCATATATTAATAGTGCATCAAAATTACGTAATATCTCAAAATGAAACTATTCCCAGATTTAATTCACTTGTAAAAATCAACGCATTTAATTATACAAAAATGAAGCTATTCCGAACCATCTACCCCCCTGCATACCCTCTTAGTCACATGTACATTTGCCAACGTTGTATTTACCATAAAAATCAAGATGGTCCACCTCACTCCAGGGCACGGGAACAACTCCAATATTTAGTACGTTGTGTTATTGAAGTGATAGTAGTAGGATAAGCGGTTGAACTTTTGAAGTGTCGAGAAGTGGTGGTGGTGGGGTGGTTTTGGCGCTAAAAAGTAGAGGTAAAAAGTTGTAAGGGGTAAAACCCCTGAGGATTACTCGGGCTAGGGCCCTCGCTAAGACACTATCGATAATTGAAAAATATTCAATACTTGGCGAAACATTCAATATATTGAAAAATTTAATATATTGAACGATTAATTTTCATGTATATAGAGATGGGAAGCCACTACTGAGTACAGGCTTCTCATGCACTTTTTAACAATTTAATATTGAACCATACTGTCGCTATACATTCCTGGTGAATAGCACCTCGTATTATGTTCCAGGAGACACACATGCTCGGTTTATGTGAGGGGCTCGCTTCTCACATACCTAAGCTTATGGAATGGTGGATCTACATGCCTAGGTTCATGTGAGTGGCTTGCCACTCACATACTTAAGCCTGTGGGATGTCACCTCTTCTTCTGCTTTATTTCTTCATGCAATAAGATATAGGAATATAACCACTTGTTGCATCACACTTTATGACTACCAAGTCATACCAACACATGCCTTTGAGTTATTCGAGGTCTGGCCTCTCACAAAAGTAATACTCTCTGGGAGTAGTAGCAGTAATTGATAGAAGTAGAAGCTAATGATGGGAGACTTTTTGGAGGGAAGAAAGGCTTCTTAATATCCTTTTTTCCACTAAAAGTGATTGAGAATTCGTGGCTTTGTTTTAAGTATCGTAGTATAACGTGTGAAATCCGCGATTTGAGGCAACATTAATTACGGAAAGCCACTTTACTTCCTAGAGCGATTAAGCGTATTAGAATGCACTATTTCAAGCTATTATAGCTATTAAATTAACGTTGTTGTCAACGTATTTGGACGTGGTGTTGTTGAATTCTTTCATCACCCACAGTCCACTTTCATCACCGACTACTCCTCAAGTGACTGTAATCTCAATTTAAGAGATATTTATATGATTATTTTTTTAATATACTCTATTTAAATAGATCTACAATCCTAGCTATCTAGCTGTATATTTTTTGGCGTCGGTTGTTCTATCATATAGTTCCAAAATATGCGGCTAGAAAGAAGTGGGGTGGAAATCCAGGGTATTTACGCTTAAATTTGACAGCCTTGGCTATAATAAATTACTACGATATACTACAATATAAGCTTCGAGCACTATTGATACTCGTAATATAATAATTAAATACGGCATCTAATTAGTGAGTGTAAATAGTGAATAAATCAATTATTGCAACCCCACTTTATTGCCATACCATTAGTACGTGCACACTACTGCCAGCGCTGATTAGAGGTAAAATAGGCAAGAAATTTATTGGCCCTGCTGTGAAATTGGTCACCTCTTGGTGAAACTGATGTTTAATAGTCATCTTAATAGAAGCCTCTCACCTCACAGCCCCACTGATATTCTTAACAAATAGCAACAAACTCGCTGTAAAGTCTACACTCTTTAGGTTTCCAGCCTCATATAGGCCGCATGCCTTCCGACCAACCATATCATTTCCTATTATTGATTGTCAGTTCTAAAAGGACAAGTTTGCTTCTATTACTTACTTAGCTCTGACACATAAGTCTGAAATAGTCTTATGTAACAATAGGGAATTAGAACGGGAAATTGCCTCCTCAATAAGCTCCTGTAGTTTAAATAGGTGTATCCAAAATCCGAGCTGAATTCGTTAGCGTCTTGTTCCCTTTCCTTAGATCAAAAGAGCTCACTGGATCTTTGTAATGTTTCCAAAATATGTTTCTTCCTACATCAAGCTTTCGAATATGCAAGACCAGAAATTCGGCCAGGGTACCAACTACTGTATGATGCTCCTTGGTTTGTGGTATTTCGTCAGCATCTTTCAAAATCTCCCTGTTCAATTTTTCCATTCTCAACTCTAATTGGTGATTGACTTGGTTTGTCACCATGCGAGTATAATTAGCCGTTCTAGTTTCGCGAGTTGAGAGTATTCTAAGAAAGAAAAAGCAACTTGATATACTATTATAGTTAACCTGCAACGCTCTACCCTCCTAAAGTAGGGTTATTCTTTCGCATCGCCAGCTTATTCTGCCTACCTATGTTTCTTACGCTTGCTAAAGTATATGCTAAAAATGGCCAAGGGAGAGAAGCTGTTAAGCTTAGGGAATATGTGTGACGACACGCACAGCTTACGGACCGCGCCGGGGCATGACTTTACCAAGGTGTAGGTTATAGCACTGTGAACTGTCTATTCGAAGATTCTAAGCTGAGGAGAAGAGTGTAACGAAACTCAAACTAACTAAACAAAGATGACTAAGTCTAGAAGGTTGGTATGCAGTAAGAAGTACAGATGCGCTGGGTTATTCACTTGGAAGTGAACTCGTTACTTGTATCAAAGATGTCAAAACAATATGATAAGATTAATAAACTGAGTTGAGCACGAAGCTTATATCTAATAGCAGACGTGCCAGTATTATATAGAACCTTCATACTCCAGAATCAGTGCCCGTCACTCTGATTCCCTTTGACTCCTCAGAGTTTATTAGACCGACTACTCCTGATTCAAGCGAGTCACGTGATATTGACTGAAAGAAATCCTTGGATCGGTTAGCTACCCTAACCAATCCCTATTCCTATAACTACTCAATAGTATCTTGTCCTGTCAGGACGCCGCCTGGACTTACTTATCACGTGCCGACACGTGATTCGTGACAGACTTCTCTTTAAACTGTTTCCTGTAAACTATCATTTTTACACCCCTTGTAGCCTAGGGCACCCCTCTAGTGTCATTTGCCCTATTTAGTACTCTTTTAGGACCTAGCCCACGCGAGTTAGACTCTGCTTGACGTTAAATAGCAATAAATAAATAAATACAACTAAAACTATAGACTACCTACTAGTAAAGCTAGTAAGATTTTAATCCCTAGAAATCGTACTCTGTTTTCTTCTAAGTAATCATCTTTCATCTGAGTAATAACTCCGAGCCTAGTTCCTTTAGCTATTTCATCATTTCCCTCTTCTAAAGCTATAATCGTCTTTAGCCTACCTCGAATAGTGTCCACTTTTCCCGATTCCCAAATCGACCCCCAAGTAAGTTTTTACCAATAGAGTATTTTATAAATTCAAAGGCTCTAATTTAAGATACTGTAGTTATGTTACTCGGTCATTTAACCTTTTATCCGAAGTTGTATTTCAAGAGGTTCCACGGATACGAAATACCAAGGTACTACTTAGTAACTCCTGTGATAGTGTTCCCGGTCCGGTGTAACAAGCAAAAGTTCCAAGCTTAAACTGGGATGCTATTCGTATCATATATTAATCACTTTTCATCGACTATATTTGATGTCCTCGTAACAACTGTTCTATCTGCTCTCGAATTTCATCGATTTTTTGTTCTCGTAAGTGAAGGTGGCGCTGGTTTCAATTTTCTGGGTCGTTGAATAAACGATGGTAGATCAAGTATCATTAGTTGCACATAGGATGTTCCACATACGAAAAGAAAGGTGCCACAGGATCACAAGTATGACGGCGCCACATTGAGAGAGTTCATATTACCCCCTTCACCCCAAATGATCGACGACATTTTCAACAAAAAAAAACAACACTCCGATTAAAGATCTTCCTTCAGCCAACAATTGTTTCAGATCTCCAAATACTAAAACATGGGTGGAATATACGAGCCGGGTTCGAAGAGTACCATAAAGAGTAGAACCTCAGCTCATTTCACAATTTCCAGGCACCACATTCGAAATATCGCTTTTCTTGTTGCAATTACTCTATTGATTACACTGGGTATTTGGGGCAAAAGGTGGGCAAATCAACATGGACGTGGATTATGGCATGAATTTCTTCAACCTTGGAATTCCAGTCCTTGTGGCATTCAACCCGACAACAAGATCCCTTTCGCTGAGTTAGAAAGGATCCTTCAAAAAGAACCGAGTGCAGCCCAAATTTCAGAATGGAGCCGCTACTACACCTCCACATCGTACCTTCCAGGACAAGGAAAAGAGCAAGGAGTCTGGACGAAGAATAAATGGAATGAATTTGGAATTCCGGAAACATGGATCACCGAGCACGATGCAACTGTCGGCGATCCGGTTCACCAAAGTTTGGCCTTGGTAGAAGCTTCCGGAAACACGACAAAGAAGATCTTATATGAAGCTAGTCTGGTCGAAGATATCCCCCAAGACGACCCTTCCTCAATTCGCAGGCCCGCATATATTTACTCGTCGGCCAGTGGCAACGTCACTGCGCAATTCGTTTACGCCAATTTCGGGTTCTCGGATGACTATGACGATTTGGAACAGGCAAACGTTGATGTCAAAGGAAAGATCGCGGTAGTAAAGTACGGACAAGGGTTTCGGCAAACGAAGGTGGAGGCGGCTGCAAAAAGGGGTCTTGTTGGAATCGTTCTCTACACGGACCCGCAGCAAGACGAAAATATCACAGAATCCCAGGGATACAAACCGTATCCAGATGGTCCCGCTCGTCCACCTTCGTACATTGAAAGAGGCACCGATAGTGTTCGTAGTAAGTTGCCTTATTTTTGGTTGTTTGTTGCAGTTTTCGCTAACTGATGATGAATTTAAGACTTTCCTTTGAGAGGATCAAATCCTGCTATTCAGGGAAAAACTATACCCGCAATTCCGGTCTCGAGCAAGGACATACTTCCCATTTTGATTGCCCTTAACGGATATGGTCCAAAGGCTGGTGATATAAATCAACGCTGGTTGGGCGGAGAGTTGGAATTCAAGGGAGTGCAGTATCATGCTGGTCCATCGCCACCAGGACTTTCTTTGAACTTGAACAACCAGATAAACTACAGGGGAGGTTCCAAAGCGTACAACGTTCTTGGAATGATCAAAGGAACTATGAAGGACGACGAGGACGTTATCCTCGTTGGTAATCATCGTGACGCATGGACTGGAGGCGCCACTGATCCGCATAGTGGATCGGCTGCTTTGATGGAGGTTGTTCGAAGCTTTGGGGCAGCCCTTCGAATGGGATGGAGACCACAGAGAACTATCGTCTTTGGCAGCTGGGATGTAGCAGAACTTGGTTTAGTTGGCTCAACAGGATGGGTCATTGAGAATCTCCCCTGGCTTTCCGAATCTGCGGTCGCGTATTTAAATGTTGTTGTGGCAGCTGCAGGGACCAAATTTCGCGCGAAAGCAACACCCCTTTTATACCATGTTCTCCGAGATGCTGCAAAATCTGTGGAGTCCCCGCTTCAAGACGTGGATGGCAGAGTCACTACAGTATATGATGAATGGGGCGGCAATATCATTGGGGCCGGGGGCGGCGATACGATTCCATTTCTTCAAACAGCTTGCATTTCTACAACGGATATGGGCTTCTTCCCTGGCCCAGAAGACGCTGTATTTCCTTACCATTCGAACTTCGACACCCAAGCATGGATGAATACTTTAGGGGATCCTGGTTGGAAGTACCATCTTTCAACAACAAAGCTCTGGTCATTGATGGCTCTTCAACTTGCTGAAACTCCAGTGTTAAAAATGAGTAGCTTGGATTACGCTATCCAGTTGAAGAAATACGTACAACTCGCTAAGCAAAAATTGCCAACCGGTGTCGACTTCGACCTTGGGCCTCTTGAGAAAGCTGCAGCCAATTTCTACACTGCCTCGTCAAGACTTGATGAGTATGCCTCCACTCTAAAACGCACTTCCGCACACAAAAAGAAACATGTAAGCCAAGAAATTCGCAGACTGAATTTTAAATATAAGAAAATTGAGAGCCAATTCTGTTACCATGGAACTGCTGATGAACACGTTCAATCCGAACATGTTATCTTTGGATCAAGTACCTTCTACGAAGGCGGGCACATTATGCCTCATCTACTCAATAATTTCAAATCCGGAAACTGGTCTGATGCACTTGTAAGTCTTGGAACAGTCTACAATGTATTGACCTTTCATGATAAACAAAAGTGGCTAACCATGTTACTCTGATACAGAAATGGAGAGATATCATTGCTAATAAAATTGAGAGAGCCACTGCTGTGATCCAATTGTGAGAACATAACTAGATGGTGGAAAAGAGAAGTGCGGGGTCATCAATTTCTGCGATGAATTTTGTTGCTTTTGTCTGAAGATGTTCTTCTTGTATCATGTATTATTGAATGAATTATCTTTGAAATTACATTCGAAGTTTGCTAGCCAGATCGTGGTCAATTATAGATAAGATGCCTCAGTTTCGATTCAAAATTTTCGAACCTCACAGTGAGCTTGGCGTGTCTTAATACCCATTCCCATTGAATGTAATCAAGTATCTGATATCTTAAAAATGAATCGGCATTTATGAATTTCAAAATGCCAGAGCAGGAGAGAGTCAGGACTTATATCGCTCGCACTGTGAATCTTGGGGTTAGAAGTTGCAAAGGTCTTCTCGTAGACAAAACTGGCCGCTATTTCGAGATCTGAGCTCTCATAACTGGAATTTGACATATCATCGTAATAGGTCAACTTTAAAACTTGAAATAGAGGATTACCTTGTGCTCGCTTTATGCGATGAACAATAACCTGAGCTCGCTACTTTGAATCCCCGGCCCAATCGACGAACACTGAAGGAAAACAAGTATTAGATTCACTTTGCAGTAACTGGGGAACGCCAACGAGAAATTGGTGGTGGTGGTCAAAATTGAAAAAGCAAGAACGCGAAACAAGAAGAATTCTCTTGATTGATAAGACTAAGACGAGTGCTTAACACGGTGTGTAGTTTACACATGAAACTTTTTCGCACTATATGGTTTTCCACAAAGTTCTACTTCCTTCCAGCAAGAAGAGGCTTCAAGATCGCCTCAATATCAACTTCGGTTTTGTTTCCTGGAACTCCTAAAAGCTCATTATCCACTTTTTCAAAAAGCCCGCCATATCCTTCGCCAAGAATAGACATGAACAAGAAACCTGCCATCGTGTTCATTGAATAGTCTCCCTTGGCAAGCCCTTCAAAGGATGCTTTCTCCACGTCACTCAGCTTGACCGAGACCGGTTCCCATTTTTCATCAGGAGTGAGTTTCTTGGCAATCTCAAGAATCATGTTCTGAGTAATGACAATATCGCGAACATAAACTGCTCTGTTCTTCGTCTCGGTCGGGTGGTTGAGGACACCAACCACAGCTAAGGCGGCAGATGCAATAGTTGTTGCACTGAATTTTCGGTCACCTCCGTCAAAAATCTTTGGAGAATTGTTGTGCCAGTCAAAGACGAATCCATGTTCGAGACCCCAATCCAAGAAAGCCGAATTGCGAACCTGGGTATATGAGAAGTCAGGGTTTGTCTTGATTTTCGCTTCAAGGTGGGCGTTGACCGGAATTTTGTAGCCGAATACCGGTAGTGCTGCTGTCTTGGGGTTTCCGAGATCTGATCCAAATTCAGAGGGGATGAACAATTTCACACCCGCTGCAACTGCACCATCGATCAATTCTTTTTGTCCCAGAAGACCTTCAGTACCGACTGCCGAGACGACGGCATCTTGGCCGTTGAGAGCTTTAGTCAAGGATTCGACAGAAGCGAGATCTGCCTTGATGACCTTGATGGAGGATGGGAATGTTGATTTTGAAGATTCACGAGTCAAGACGGAGACATTGAAAGTTCCTGCTTTGATGATTGCCTCGAGAACTGGTTTCCCCATGGCGCCGGAAGCCTGTTGAAATTAGCATTGCATGATGAATAGGCGTCAAATCCTGGAAGGAACTTACACCGACAACAATGACGTTCTTAATAGCCATTATGATTGCGTGAGTTTGAGTTTGAGGTACTGATTTCAAAGGGTTGTTTAAGTGATTGAGGTTCAAATAGTGTTATGAGAGGATGATTCTGAAGCTGGTAATGAACTGTTTGGAAGTTCTTTGGGGAGAAGGGAAAGGAGTTATATAGTTCCATGATGGACGGATCATCTTGCAATCGTGATCCTTCATTACCAATGTACCGTTCTCCGAAGATTCAGGTCCATTTGTGATCTCGGAGAAATCTATTGTGTATTGAGTTTCAGGCTGATAAAGATTTTGTTCTATTCGCGGGCGGTGTGTAGACTTACACACCGCTTTGAGTTTTTGCCACCTATCAGCATTGCCCACATCCCTGCCCAAACTCATCCCACAAGCCCGCCCACCACTTCTCTCCCACCATCCCAATTCCTCCCACAATCCCACCAAATCATCATTGACTCAAGCCATAATCTCCCACCAACCTCGAGACTCTCTGTATCCCGAATCGGTCTCGTCTTAGTTTTGGATTGTCAGCCATCTTCGGTCCTCCCACTCTATCCCTCCGGCTTTCCCGGAACGGAATAAAGTCTTGCCATGATGGATACTGGAAATACGTCAACCAATTTCGATCCACGGCATTTGTGCACTTTTAAAGGCTGTGGGAAAAGGTTCGTGCGACCTGAACATCTCACAAGACACACTCAGAGCCATTATAAAACTCAGACCTTTGTTTGTGAAATCTGTGAAAAGGAGTTCTCCCGTAGGTAAGTGCTAACATATTCGTTGCACTTACCACTTTATTCATTTACAATATTTCGGTCTCCCTGACTGCTCCTGGCTACCAATGTCATAAATTACTACAGCAAGTTTGGTGGTAATTCCCGAAACTCTGATGCTTTTACCCCAGCTGATCAAGCTGAGTCCAATTCCAATTCTCTTCTTTTTTCCAATCTCCTCCACCTTCGAGAAGACTATTGCTATAAAGCTTCCTGCAGTGGTGTGTCTCTCACTGAATCTCTTACAGTGACAGCCTGAGACGTCACATGAAGAATAGTCATGGAGAGGTTTTGAAATTAACACCCTCTGGCAATATCAAAAGGGCATGTGTTTCTTGTAAAGCAAGCAGCCTCAAGTGCGCTGACGCAGATAAATGCTCAGCTTATTCAAATAAATCAACCCCTTGTGTATACGAACAGCAAGATGTTGAGATGCATGATGGAGATTCCAGTGTTATTGACGAACGCCATACCCCTGCCTCTACCGATGTTCCCATCAACAACAATAACACCAATATTGCTTCAATCGACAAAATATTAACAGCAAACCATACTATTTTAACTGCTTCCTTATCAAAAGCCTTTATTTCGAAGGATCGTGGTGTCATAGACTGGACTACCTTCAAGATACCATCTGCTTTCACTGGTTCAAACACCAGCAATTCTACGGCCGGGTATTATACGGAAGCAAAAGTCGAGGATTTGATAACTATGAGCTTCATCAGACAGGAATACATTGACCTCTACTTTACACATTTTCATCATCGTTGGACTATCTTACACCATCCTGTACTTGATCAGCATGGCGTGCCTTCAATAGTTGCTTCAGCAATTTTCATGATTGGTTCTTGGCTTTATGGAACCCAGGAGTCGAAAAAGACAGCCATTGCGATACATGAGAATATCATGGCTCAGATGATTTTGCAATTAGTAAGTAGAAATGAACTATAAATGGCCAAGCTTACGAATTTTAGTCTCAAACGCCATTCTATAAAAGCTTCCCGACAGCATCAATGCCACTCTATCAAGCCTCTCTACTAAACATCATTTTTAGTCTTTATTGCGGACAAGAATCGCTCAGATTCCGAGCCTCCATCCTACGGAATATTCTTGTTGCTGTTCTACGCGAGATTGGACTTTTCAATCCAGCGACGACCTATGAAGATGACAAACCTGGTTACTTCATAGTATTAAAACTCTCATCACAGGAAGCAAGAAGAAGGTTGGCCATATATTTGTTCAAGATTGACAGCTACTTAAGTATTCTCAAAGACCAACCTCCACAGCTCCATCCCGAGGAATTTCACTTTACTCTCTCCAGTACCTATGCAGCATACAATGCGGATGGTATTCTTGAATTCGAGAAGCGATATGCTCTGGAACCAGTCTTACGGAGTCAGAAAAAAATTCGGAATATGTTCAAGGATCCCCAATTTTCAACGTCGGTTCCAGACCATCAACTGCTCATCGAAGATGTCACCCTTTGTTTATGTAATATGCATCCATCAATATGGCAGCTCTCGCAAAATAGTAAAGACTCCAATGCGGATGAGTTGAGCAATACTTTGGAACGCAGCTCCATAAGAGAACGGCTAGAGGGTTTCAAAGCAAAAATTACGGGCTTCCATGTTGTGATCGAAAATGCAAAAATGCGCCCACAGCAGTATCTTGAGCCCTTGCAATATTACCGTGGTCGTGAAGAGGAAACACAAGAAGGGTGGCAAGATAAGGTTGCTGCAAGGGGCCAAAGCCTTGCGAGAGATTCGTTGATGCTTTATCACCTCCTCTGCATGAACCTCTATACCGACATCCCGTTGTTGCGTACAGTATCTTTAACGCTCTCCAACGGTGATCTCAGCGAGGTCCAAAAAAATAAATTGAACCTGGTTCAGGAATGGAGAAAAACTCCAGATATGAGAAGGTCGCTATGGTATGCGTCAGAATGCATATCCCTTTTCGATAATCTTCGCACGGATCTCAGTACCACTGCAACAGGACTTGAGAAAGATGTCCTGGATCCAATCGCATATATAGCATTGTCCACTGCGGTCCTCATCTTCTCCACATATTGTAGTTTCGAGAACTGCTTAACAAGCGCCTCGCCTGCAGAGGGTTCAGAAGAAAATTACCCCTCAATCGATCTAGATTATTTCAACACTGGGACTAGGAAAGAGCACAAGAGGGAGATGTGGATTGCAAGGGGGGGTGGACTTCATGTGAAGTATAAGGGAACGAAGTTGTGTATTTGTTCGCGGGATTTTGTGACCACGAGATTTCATTCTATCTTGCCGAAAGAGTGGGCTGTTCCGGAGTCTTTAGCTCCTTAAAATTTGAGAAAGCTCCGTCATTCGGAATACTGAAAGTAGTGGAATTCTGTCGCATATCGAAATTAGCTTGACTTTGGAATATTCACTTTGGGAGAGCGCGAGTGATGAAGTGACAAGCGAGAACCAGGGGTTGCAGGAACTCGTGGCTGGAGTCGAAGGCATCTCCCCCTTTGAAATTCTCCCAACTTTTCTTGAACAATAAATGCAACATTTATCTAATTGTTCTAGCCTTGTGGGATAATCAAATCAATTCTTTGAGTCCCAATCGGACAATCGAGAGAGCGGTGTAAAGGTACTCTATTCTTGACTAATTACGAAGGCCTACACCTACTGGAGTACTTTATTTCTAGTCGACTTTCGATCTAATCATAAGGAAATGCAACCAGCAGTGAATCTTAGCAACTTGAATTACAATCGACGCTCTATATTAGCCTCAAATTACCGACCAAGAAAGAGAAGGTGCTTTGTTTGAAATGCAAAGCCCAAAAGAGTAAACTTTTGCTACTAAACCTGACTACTTTTTTATAAGATGGCCACAGTGAAACTGAAAGAACCCCAAGGGTTGGATAATCTGAACAAACAAACTTTTTCGGCAATGGCAACATTTTGGAAAGCAGGAGACATTGCGATAGCATTCTCATCATGCGCTTACTGAGCATACGTTCCTTTTATCGACTTATTCAATAATGGGGAGGTACCATCCAATGCTGACAGTGCAAAGGCCGCATGGCATTGATTGGTCCTTCATCTTGCAAGAACAGCATGCTTCACAGGGACCGAAATCCCCAATTCCATTCAACTCTCCTTTTCATAGTTGATAATGATTTCGCTCCAGGTCTCCCTTCTATAAATGAGTGCATTGAAGTTCATTCACACAAATTTTCCTCTCATTGGACATTCAACAAGTGTTTTTCTATGGGACCATTCAAAGTCAATTGCTCCTCAAATATAACCTCCAGTGCAGACCGAAATTCCTTTTCAAAGTCCGTATGAGTTGCTTGCCTAAACCGCCATACAGCGAATGATAGGTCATTCAGCACCGAAAACTATAAAGACATACAGATTGTTTTTGAACTGTCTGTCTTCGATACTTGGCTATTTATCGCAAGGCTATTTCCCAATGGGCTCAAGCCTCTTATGTACCCAATTCTTCCATGATGGAAAACAGCAAGAGCTATTTGCCTTTGCAAAGGGCTGCCACCATATTTACCTAGATTCTCGCTTAATTCGAACCATCCTAAGACTCCGGCAGCAAAATTGGTTTAAAAGCAAACAAGTATTGAATATTCAGAGATTTTGAAACTTAATCGTTCGACACCTCTTTCTAACTACTATGGGAAACAGGGCGGCTCTCAATTCTAGACCCCCATGTATAACTTCTACATGAATATTAAGAGTCCAGACGTAGATCATACCCATTGCCTCTTGATAGGGCATATGTGGGGTAGGTCGGTATGAGGTAGATATTGCAGTAACAAATAGATGTGAGTGAATTGCAAAAGTTCAGAGAAGAGCGAAGGTCCTCATTAACCTTGGGATTATTATCAAATCTGATGAATTCTATCCTCTCAAACTCCAGAATAAAAATAAATAAAATCATGGCAGTGGTATGTTGTCTAGATGAAGACTAGTTAATTTCGAAACGCTATGGTAGAGATGCCTTGTCTTTAAAGAGGCAGTTTGATTTGAAATCATTGGCAAGAAAATGAAGGGCGCCAACTCTTCTATAAATACTTCTTGATCTTCACCAAGAACAGCCAACATAGATGAAAGACACGAGAAAAAGAATTCATTGGTGGTTTCCAAATCCCCCTCTACCCTCTACCCTCTACCCCCCACAACAAACTCTGGGTTGTGCAGCCCAAAGAGGTCTTTGAAGTTAAAATTTATCCAACAGACCCATCTTGCTCAACACGAAAATTCATATCACCAAACAAACGACTAAGAGTCATTCGACAATAGTTCTATAATCGAAATCAACCAAATTATGAATCTCTCTCTTTTGGGATACCCAAAATTAGAACTAAAGTAAGGACCGTTAAAAAGACATGGTATCCTGGTTTCATCCTCTCTCCGACATTTGAATAAACGCCTTGGACTTCCTCCGGGGTTCAATTTCGTCTTCAGAGTGTCTGTACTATTCTCTCACTTGGCCTTGAGCACTTGGTTCTCAAGATTGTACTCCAAGAATTTTAGGGGGTATGTTAGGATACCAACTTGCGAACTTCCCCTGCTAAAGGGGAGGGAAAATGGTTTACTAAGTGAAGGAACGCCCCTAGACAGCATATTCGCAGCAACTTCTGTTATAACTAGACTAAGAAAAAGGCCACAGATATATTTGAATAGTAATCGAAGCACATTTCCCTCTCACTTTTACTACCGCTTTTAATTTTTACTGCGAGATCAGGAAGTACGACAATCCATCCATGTTCGAACTTTCAGTGCAATCATATCATCTTTTGGACCCAATTGCTCCAAGGTAATGGAACAATAGTCCTAAATTGTTGGAATTCTTTAGGATAACCTTCTTGAATTACCCTAGAAACTTGGAACAATGAAGGCTGGGGAGGCAAGTACGAACTAGGAATTTTTACTACCATTTTGGAGTTTCATCGCAAGTTTACCCCTCCGGCCTCGGAATAATAACTCTAGGGTGACATGATGCATTCCGTGAGTTTCGAAGTAAAACGATAAAGTTGTGGGGACAATAGAAAGCCAAGTGGGATTTAAGAAACATACCAAAGCGTATCCAACTAGCTAACTCTGCCATTACTGGAGATACTTCGATTAAATTGCGACGAAGCATCAACTCTTACAACCTATGAATCTACCGCGATCAAACTTAAAACATTAGCTATCTCACGGTTTCAAATCAACATAACTCATTTCACTCAGTTCCCCCGAATAAATAGACTAATTTAAATTATTAGACGGTTGCTCTAAGTTCGGCCGCAACTACTCCCCAAAACCCCTATTTTCAGACTTTCCCAAAGTCGAAACAAAAACAAGTAATATAGGAAGGTGAGGAAGAACACGATAGGTAAGAATGGAAGGTCTACGAGAGAGGTATGCAGAAGAGAGAGATTACTACCGAACGACCTGTTCCCATCAAAATAGACGTCGTCTTTGCCAGTGTGATGTTTGAAGAAGGGAGGGTTTATATATAAAGTGAACAAAAGCCAACGCCCGTTAGGTGAATGTCAATTTACGCTCTTTGCTTCTAAGCCAAGCTCAGCAAAACTAAAAACGTTCCACGAGATTGCTTCCCGGGTAAAATACCGAAACCTTCATTGCCTTTGAATCATGCAACAAGACGTAACTTATGAAACAGGGAAAAGATGCCGTCAACAATGAAAAGAAGCCCATACACCCCCCTCTTTGATATACGAGAAAATGTATACTACTTTGGAGGTAGTTTTAGTTGAAAGAATAGCCACGCGACTTCATTTTTGTCCATAAATATGACATAGTCAATCTACATCTACACCATAACAGCTGCAGCAGCATAGACCGAGCACTATTTAAGAAGGCCATACCACTGGAAGGACCATCAAAGACAAAGCATACTCTGTGGAATTGTACGCGCGCTCGTTCACCTGCGAAGAGAAGTTAATTAACCCCTCTACCACAATAATTCCAGCAACTGTCCCATCAAACCACGGTGAGTTATTATTCAACCCGACTTTTTCTAAACTTCAAGAAAACATCCGAACTGTTTGATATTCCAACAGCAGGAATGAAATTGACACCATTCTTAAAATCGGCAGCAACCTTCCAACACCTTGATTTATTCAGTCTCCAAAGCAGGGCGAACAACCATACATCCATTGAAGGCGTAAGAAACTTGTCCCCAGCATCATCTGGTGGTAAAGACACAGAAACTTCCTCCAGAAAGGAGCACCTGGATGCGGTGTCATATAAGTCTTAATTAATTGTTGTTATTTAATGAGAGTAGCTGGAATTTATAGACATTAATGGGCAGTTGGTTGATGTTGGAATGCAGCACTTCACATGCAATGATATATTTCCAAGAAGCAAGAGTTTCAGACTTGATTTCCTTAACCAGCTCTACAAGAGCACAAGGCATATATATATATACAACTTTGCAATAGCCATTGCCGCATCCATTTACTGAAAATTTCTGTCTCGGCATGCCCGATGGGCATACCGATATTTCCTTAAGTGGCTTGATATAATGGATATCACCGTACCTATCAACAGTTGATATAGTGAATATGAAGCTTGCTCATGCCCACCTTCTCAAAACACAGAATACTTCTTAATGGTCATCATAAGATAATTTACATAAATTACCCTAGAAAGCTGGAACAACGGGGGCGGAGGAGGTAGAGCCAAGTTGGGCTATTAGAACCCAAATAACTTTCCAATGACTCAATGGGACTTGGATGGGTGCCGTGGTTCCCCCCGGGAAACAAGCAAAGAAATTTGCTGCAATGAGCATAAAATTATCCGCTTTTCAAATTTTCCCCCTCCGATCCACTTCATCTCGCCATGTCAAAAATTCAAAGTAAACATCCGAACTATCTAGAATTTCGACAGTAGGAAAGAAATCGGAACTACTTCTGCAATTGACAGCAGAAGAACTCGCCTTAACGTGTAGATGTTCGGTTCCAACCCTCCAGGGGATAACAAACAGTAAGAAAGACTGACATTAAATAATCATACGTGTACGCAGAGAAGCGTCAGCAGCATCTCGTAGTCAAGACAGAACACCTTATTACAAGGCAGAGCTCCTGACGAGGGAAACGGGCAGACCTAGATTGACAAGAGTAGCTGACATTTATAGACATGATTTAGAATTCGGCAGATTTGGTGAAAGCTTACTCCAACCTCGTTCCCCTCCCTACCTAAAGCAGGAAATCCAACTTCCCCACTCCACTGTAGGATTCCTAAGATATTCACGCACAACCTTTTTGAGTACGAGCATCAGGAACTATCAACAAGCAAAAAAAGCCCTCGCCTCCCCTACTTTGGTAAACTAGAGATTGTATAGTACCTTAGAAGTAGGTTTTGGTAGACAGTCTATTTCATCTTTGCAAACCTCTAAAGATGATATAGCCAGCCAACATCATGTCCAACAGATGCAGCAGTACACCTAGTACTATAAGAATACCCCGAATTACAATCACCGTCGTACAATTCCAGAAACAATTAAAGCCAATTTTGATTCTGCTCTTCTGGCAGGGAATACTATAACAAAAACACCACCTCTTCGTCTCAAACAATACATCGCCCTAATCAAGTTGCATATCTCCCAACACCCTAAACTCATCACTCGCAAACCAACGAACATCCGAACGATCCAGAACTCCGACGGTAATAACAAAGCCGGAAGTGGAGCTCACCACAGCTTATAACTGTTTAGTTGAACTAGAAGCGGAGCAAACCAAGGAGAAAGTGAAGTTAAAGTGTCAAATTCCCAACCATATATTCAGTGGGAACACCTCGCTGTTGAGATTTAGAATTGCTGGGATGGAACAGCTCCAATGTGGTATGGATGTAACGGAGGGATTTCAGATGGAGATCGTATGAACCGGGGGTGAGAGTTTATAAAGACATGCTCTGTGGCGGGTGCAGTGAATGTAAAACCCCGTCTGAATTGGAATCATGTCTTAGGCTCCTCATCCCGACAACAACAAGAAACTGAACTTCTTCCCTTCACTGTGGAGATTCTCGAGTATCCACGAGAGAGCAGGCATAAAAGCTTGAATTCCTTTGAGCGCAACCAATGTGAGAAAAATACGAGAGAGCTCCGCGTTCATTGTGGTGTGTTGCTCCCAGTCGCCACTTTAAAATCCTACGCCTGCTACACCCCCAAACCTCTAACCTTCCAAATCCCACTTCCTCACACTAACCCCTAGCATTTTGAGAGATGTAAACGCAAAATCCAAACGATGGTAGGAATTCGACAAAAGCAGCAGACTCGACAATAACAAACCCCCATCCATTTTATTTCTTAAAGCACAAACAACCCCAAGAAAAGAGAAGCAAAGGATTTAGCAAGAGAACCAACGCAGACATATCCTGAGCGACTGTTAGATAACAGAATCGTCTGTTTACAAGGACATGCGACGCACTTCTTCATTCTTTTGATGTCAGTGCAGTTTACTTGTCGAGGGACTGTGAGTTTTCATACTCCCTCAACCAATACAACAGCCCCAAAAAATCTCAAAAGAGGAGTCATAGTTAATAAACCCACTCGTCAGCAGCAGAAAGTCAACTCCCAGCAACATCTCAAAACATCATCTCCACCAAAATATCGACCTAGAATATCCTTACACACAAAGCTCAAAACTAAAATCGTAATCACAGCTCCAAAAATACTAGTGGATACCTCCCCGGACTATTTAAGAAAACACCCTACAATTCAGGACAAGCAATATAAACCCAACATAGGTGACCGAAACAATGTCCTGCCCGTGCAGTAGAGAGTCTAAAGAAAAGAAACCAACCACACCGTCCTCTTGAAATAAACCCCTAAGAACTATCATTAGTAGAATCCACCTCTCTCCCCACGCAAACCCCGCCATTTGAAAAACTAAACGGAACGATAAACAATCTACAATAACAAAAAACTCGACAGCAAAACAAGCCCGTAAACCCCCCTCCAAAACCACCAAGCACAAGGACTGAAACCAACAAAGTGCAGGAAAAAAATGTCAACTCAGCGGTGGACCAACATCAGCAATGAGTTAGGGATGAAGAAACAGGACTTGCCTCCAAATGAGGTGACGCCGGATATGAGTATTTTTGTTGACCTCTCAACGAGAGAGTGGGAGGTGGTTATATATACCCACTCTTCTCCTCATTGAGGTGCTTCCGCACAAGCCTTGAGCCTCTGATAACACTTAGGAAATTTCACTTGCTGGAGAAATGAGAGATTGGGAGATGAGATGTAGAAAGTGGAAAATAAGAGTGAAAAAATCCCCAGAGGGAAAGAAGAACAAGCAGGAATGATTCTATATACCCATATACCCCTCTCAACTCCCCATTCTCGCAACTTTTGGAACCTACAATATATAGCAATGCCCCCACCAAGACGAAAACTCCCCTCCCCCACCTCCACCTCCTAAAACGCTTGTATAATCACCCATATATCTACCCCTCTACCATCTACCCCTACCCCCACTCACAACCCAACCTTCCTCTCCCAAATCCCAATCCACCTCCTCCACGAAATCTCACTCCCATCCCTCCTGCCCGGCCACAGCAACCGTTTAAAAACCAGCGCTCTCACCATCAAAAAGAAAATAATCGTCCACAGCCCAACGAGTAAAGCAGAAAGCACGGTGCCGAAGATTTGTATAGCGTTGGAGTCGAGGGCTTTCCCTATTGCTAGGGTGGCTATTATCAAGGCTGTGTTGGGGAAGACGTATGAGTACCTGTTGAGATATCAGCAATCAGCTTGCTAGAAGGATATCCCCTTCCATCCCCCCCCCCTCAACTCCTTGGAAAGAAGATAGGAACTCAAGAGAAAAAGGAAGGGAAGGGAAAACAGACATACCAAGTCATATCAAAATGAATATGGTGTTTCTCCTTATCACCATGTAAAAGCACCACTTGCCAATGAGCACCAACACTCACCAGGAAAAACCACAAACACAATCCCCAAATCCACAACCCCACCATGATGGAAAAGAGTCGTAGGAAAAATGCAGCATCTGTATTTCCCAACCATCCATTGGGTATTATTTTCTCCACGTTATTACCTAGTTTCACGATCCCGACGACGGTAAATCCACTTGGTCCGACCGAAACGAACTATGATCAATCAGCCTCCATCCTCCTAACCATCCAATCATCCAAGCATCCTCCCAACCATTCTCCTTAACCTTAGCCATAACTATCGGGGCGGGTGGGACATACCATTCCAGGCCTCGTGCTTTCCCGAGGAAGTTTCTGCGTCATAAGACGATATATAAAGGCACTATATATCATCAAACTAACCATGAATCCCGTCCCTTGTATCACAATCGCTCCATATGCTATTGCGATGGAGTTTATCCGCGAAGCTGCTGCGGCATTAGGGAGAGCTGCGATGATGCTGGAGGCGAGGGGGGCGATCATTAGGGCGGGGTAGGCGGGGAAGATCCAGATTGGTGTCATTGTGTGGATTGGGAATGTCCTGTTCAAAATTAGAATGGGAATGAGTGAAGGGGGGGGGGGGGGGGGGGGGGGGATTGAGGGTATAGGACTTACTGGGTTGACCATATTATCAAGTACATTCCTGAACTTGCTATGAAGCTTAAGGATGCGTAGAGCCAGAAGGAGACTTGCATTACTGTTTGGAACCACTGTCCTGTTTGTGGGATTCCATATTGTGCCATGTTTGTTAAAATCGTCCCTATTCTTCTGGGCGTTAATTGGAACCGTGGTGCTGGGTTGAGTTCAAACTGCTTACGATACAACCTGCATCCCATCATGTTAGCAGATAGTCCTAAGTACGCGGAGAGGGCACCTACACATGCGGGTATAAACAACGACTCAGAAGGACTTGTGAAAGAAGATTTGAAAGATCCAGGGTTCCACTTGAACCGCAAAGAAATAAGAAAACAATTCATCAGAAAAAGCAGAATATTGAAAATAAAGATGACGACACCAATTATTCGAAGCCATTGGAACTGATATGGTACTTGACATAGGTCAGTACGTAAGCTTTTTATGCGAACAGGTTTTTCTACACACTTGAATGAAGTACATTGGCAATTCCTCCCGTGGCCATGGTCATGGTATACCATGTCCATGTATAACAGCCAATTCGATCCCGGAGCCCGAATTTCCTCTGCTCCCCTTCTTCATCACTCTGGTGCGTGTTCATGATTGTGCTGGTGCCATCGCCCGGATTGCAGGTTTGGCATTCTTCCTCTTTCGTATAGGTCTGGTTATTCCCCGCGTAGGGTGGCCGTCGCCGTTCTGTCTTCGTCTGATTCCCCGTTCCATTCGCATTCCCAGTCCCACCATTGCCATTTCCAAAGAAAGCCTCCTCGTTCTCGGGTGTAGTAGGCACCATTGGCGATTCGTAGCCATTCTCGGGAAGCTGGTATGTCAACCTTCTTGGTAAAGATGTCGCTGTCGACATTTCTTGAAGATGCCCTCTTCCGGCGGGGTTACGAAGATCTTGGAGATGGCATAGAGCACGATCACGATGTTGGGTTCGAGGGTTGTGAGGGCGTAGCTGAAGTTTACCAGCGTCGTGATGAAGATGAGGATGTTGAGGACGAGGGAGCCCACGTTAGTGATGGCCATTGCGAGGGAGGATCGAGGGGGTTTATATGGGATTGGATTGGGTGGATGGGGGTCAAGTTTGGAGCTCCCCGAGTGTGGGTGTGAGGGGAGACCTGGAGGGAATTGAGAGCGGGAATTCGGCTTGTTAGCGGGCAGCTGTTTGGGTACGATCGTCATCGAATTTGATGGGTGGACGAAGTGATTTGTCATCACCGCAGAGCGTTAATGCGAGATAAGGATCGCCGCTAAGCTCTATGAGGCGAGTTCCGGCAGAAAGCTCACACCGCTTTACTATCTACCTCGCTCGCTGCCACTCACTTTCCCCTCAATTCAACAACACCACGAACAAAAATTCAATGCTATTCACCAACTAACCAGCATCACTTACTTTCCAGTCTTCTTCACCGCGCCTTGTTTTCCATTTCGACAAGTCATCTCCTCGCCAATTTGTGTACACTCATCACAGCATCGTCACCACACTAATCACAGGGCACCAAACGGGGCGAAGCTATCGCGAAATCGCAGCGTCCCGGATGGCAGTCAACAGCAGAAAACTTTTTCAATTGAATCCAGCATGATGTAACCTTGGAAATGTCGCTCAAAGACTTGCAACTCGAACAGATCAACTTGACAAGTGGTCCCGACAAGATCAAACTCCGTGTCGCAACCGTGTTGCAGTTGGGCGTACCTACAGACATTGCACAAGCGGCCAATGAAGAAATTCTCCTATCATTGGCATCAGGTAAGTTGTGGGCGACTCGAGGCGCATCTTGTTCTCTTGATTTTTATATCGACCTGGAAGACGAGGAGCTGTACACTGGAAGCTGGAATCATCTTGTGGAGAGTCTCGGGCATCGAATACGAGACACGCACGTAAGTTTGCTATCTGCCGAATTCGTCTTCTCCTCTGATAATTCTTAGCTCTGGTCCCAACTGTTCTTGTCGACCTCTCTCGATATCCCTCAACGCGATGATTCCACTAAATTTTCCTTCTCCGTACGCCTCGGTCACAACAAACCTCCACTCAGCTCAGTATTGCCTCCAGGAGACTGGCTTGCGGGAAATATCGATGTGCAACCACCCGATGGTGTCAGACGTGCTACAGTCGAAGGGTTGCAGATACGATTGAATGTTCAACCGATTTCCGTCAAGCCCGGACGTCCCTCCAAGAAACTCAAACCGGCCGATACAGCAGGAAATCCCATGATACTGGACTCGTCTTTAGAAACTTTTGAGGGAATTGTGACGAATTTATCTGAAAGTCTTCCACTCGCTGTCACAAATGGCTTTGGTCTTTTCGGGTCAGAAGACCCTTACTTCGATTCCCTTCTACTCGACGAGCCTTCTTTGTGGAACCACCACCGCCTCAGTTTCAGGGATAATTTTGGCGCATCAGAGGACATGTTGCTCGCACCTACCGAGGTCCTATTCAGCCCTCTTGCTGCAGAGGACGATATGCTTTTATCAGAATCAGCCGATAGTGTGCCTCCATTACTTTCCCAGACTTCAACCCTTTCCACGCTCTCATTTCAGTCATCAGTATCTCTCAAGCGTTCCAAACCGCCAAATTTCCCTTTGATAACTGCTAGGCCAGTTCACAGGCTGGTTGAGGTAGCAGTTCATACTCTGCTAGAGGGATATCAATTGAGACGCTCGGAAGGTTTTCGGACTATTGTCGCCGAGCCACCAAATTCCACATATTCTCTTTCCAAACTCTGCCCTGGGATTTTCAATCTTGGTTTTAAAGAGGTATTTGATTTGGCTCAGTAAAATTCAAGCTTGTCTTCGTACTTACATTGGTGCAGGGAATGGCGAGTAATAATCAATTTCTTACTTCCATAACCAGAACGATATCTGTCTCTTGGCCGCGGAATGTCCAATCACCTAGTCTACGAAGGAAACTCGCGCAACTGGGAAATCGAGGGGATAATGAGCATGATGACGATCGGAAAGATGTTGATACGAGTTCATTATCAATAATTGTCAGTGGCAGGCTTTGGGCAATGATGCAGACAAAATTACACATCTCCTCTTTCTCGCGGAAACTTGCTTGGGACCCATCTACCGACAAGGAAGACATGGTGCATGATGATAGTCTTGATAACTACCCAGCTGATCCAGACATTCTAGGGGAGGGATATGAGAAAACGCACGACTTTGAAGATCTACTCGGGGATGATGTTGATGAAAAGGATTACGACGAAGCTTTTCTGGAGTTTGAGGATCTCCTTGCTGATGATGGCAGTAGCGACGATGGACTTCTCGATTGTCTTGCTGAAAGGCAGAGGGAACGGATGGAGATTGAGAATGGGACTGATGATATGCTTTTTGGTTATGCTGGAGGGTATGACGGAGAAGGCGAAGGGCAAGATGAACCAATGATGTCTTTGGAAGATGGGGAAGATGAGGGTAGTGAGAAGTGTATGTTAATTTAATTAACTTCCATTCTAATATCCTTTATTAACTAATTAAAACATCGATCAATTCCGTTTAGGGATACCCTAAATTCTTTAGAATACTCTATTTAGCTAACTGGATTGTTCTGGACTTTCTAGAATAATCAAATTCAATAAATGTTGCTTGGATAAGTATCAACACTCTTTACACTTAAGACGTTATGGAAATTATTTAATCAAGTCAATTAATCGAAATAGTTGCGAATAATGTATTCAATAGCTGAATATACTAGACTTGCTAACTATAAAGTAGTAACACGATTCGTTAATATCCCCAGTTCTTATACAATTTTATTCATTTTGAACCTTTTCCATTACTGTTAAACCCATGATCTCCAATTACCGATTTGCATCCGACGCAGCTTTTGGTGTTCATACAATGGATTATGTTCATAAGAGCTGAGTTGAGATTTCTTTGTTCATGGCCACCCTTAAAATGATAGTGTCACAACAATTGAATTGATGGGAGCTTCTTTGGGGAACTTTTCTTTCATGACAATCAGAGACAGTGTTAACAAAGCGCAGCCACGACCCGAGATTTTTTTTGACATTTATGAAGGTACCTTGACCTCGACCAAAAAAACCGAAAACCTTTCCACGCAAGAGCAAATCCACACTCATTTCAACCCCATCACTTTGCATTCCCAAAACACCATCAAATTCCCAATCACGACCGGCGTCCACAATGAGCCTCGCCTTCAGCGAAGCAACAGATATCCAAAAATTCTTCGACTCAGAGAAAGAATGGAAGAACCGTCTAGGCTACGGCTGGACCAGCGTGAAATTCCTCGGGAAAGGAGCCGCGGGTGTAAGAGCGCTCTGGGAATACAAAGGTTTAGAAGAATATAAAAACCCCTTAACCCAAGTCGTCGTCAAGATGTCCCAGGAGATCTACGATGGAATGCAGGATCCGAATTTTAAGGCTAAATATCTGTATTTTGAGGGGGAGATTTTGGAGAGGTTGAGTGGGGCGAGGAATGGACATATTGTTAGGATCTTTGGGGAGAATCGGCTGGGGGATGAATTTGGGGAGTTGGGGGGCGTTATTAAGATTCTTTTGGAGTTTTGTACGGGGGGAAGCATGGATGGGGTTTTACCGAGGAGTATGCCGGAGCAGGGGGAGGTGGGTTGGAGGAGGTGGGTGTTTTGAGGGATTTTCTTTTCTTTTCTTTTCTCTCTTTCCTCGGATTCTCAAATTTTGGGGAGTGGGCAGAGGGTTATACCCTAGTTGTGCAAGAGGGTCCTTCTAGAACGATGACATTTCTTCTTCCAGAATGTTTGAAAGAATTGGAAACCCAGTTTTCCATGTTCTTTCACGCGCGCTCGAAAGATGAATGCTATTGTTCGAGGAGATTTGAAGTAATGGGGGGAGGGGGATGCACGAGAAGTAAAGCTGGGGATTCTTACCAGGTCACTCCTTTTCTTTTCTCCACGCCAATCGGTTTAACTCCATGTTTTGTCTCCTCTCGGTCTTCAGTCTAGAGGGAAGGGCCGACCCCGAGTCCGACGTGGCTGAGTTGCTTTTGTTTCCTCCCTCAAATGACCCTTATATACATCGAAAGTGCAATGCTGACGATAAAATCTTCCACAGGCCGATATGTGGACGATTTTTTATTGTCTGGCTTCGGGTGTTGGTGTTATTGCCCAGATGATGGAAGAGACGACTGGCTACAGCGTAGGGGGTGTTATAGTCAGACTGGGGGAGCCTATGCATTGTGATTTGAAGCCTGATAATAGTAGGTCTCTACCTTAATTCTCCCATTTCCCGCCTTCCCCATGGCATGAGGTGTCACTAGTGGTGCTAAATTTCGGGGATGGCGTAGTATTCTTTGGGTATAGAGATAAGGATGATCATTCGAGGCTTCCTATTGCCAAGGTTTGTCATTTTGTTTTGAAGGAATCCTTTTTGTTTGGATTGCTTGCTGATGTGTTGGGGTTTTTTAGTTGGCGGATTTTGGGGACGCGGTGCTTGTTAGGGAGATGAATAGGCAGAATGATGAGTATGGAGGCGAAATGTTCAATCGAGAGATGGATTGGTTCCGAGCACCGGTATGCTTTCCCTTTTGACTATTCTCAGTTTTTTTTACGCAACTAGTGAGTGACCCAAGCACACAAACTGGTTCCTTAGGTTAGGCTCAGTGGACTAAGTGCTTCTCCGAGTGAGGAAAAATGACATCTTTGGCCCTCTGAACTTGCTTCGAAAATTCTTTTTAACCGAATTTCTGATGCACACGCTTGCTCACCCCCACTGGAACCCCTCTCGATCCTAAAACATTTCTTTGGTCTACACAACTAACGCCCAACCCAGGAAGAAATGTGCAAGTACAAATGGACACCATGGGACCTAACCAAATATCCTCTCCTCCACCCCCGAAAAGGAAACAGCACAAAAATCTAGCACATAGGAGCGATAATGAATTGTGTCATCACTCGAAGGTGTCTCAATTTCAACCCTGAGCCCCGTATTTTCGAGAAATACTATCCCAATCCCCGAGGAACCTCTGCAAGACCGAACTGCGCCGAGGTCCTAAAACGAGAATTCAATCACAGTCAATTTCTAGAACCCAACTTTGAACAGAAAGACTGCGAAAAAGAACCGAAAACCGAGAAGGAGGAAGGCGGCGGATTTTTCGGTTTCCGGGGGGGGGGAAGAAGTGGTCATCATCGCTGGGAAAACATACTCGAACACGTTGATTGATCTAATACAAGAATGTTTATTACGAGAGTCTGAGTAAACCTAGCCATTCAAGCTCTTGAAGCGGACGAAACTGGGCTTTGATCACCCGAAACAACTTCATGAGGAGGGCAAGATCAAGTATTCACCTCTCCCTTTTGAACTCGGCAAATCCCCATTAAAGAACCTCATAGTGAGGAAACACCGCCAGGATTCGATGTTAGTGACAAGGCACCTGGTACGAGACCATTAGCGAAGGCTGCGTATGAGGAAACCATGGCTGTGGCGAGTAAGGTGACGGGCAACTTTAGGAAGGTTTTTAGTGCTGTTTCGAGTATGACTTCGCTGAGTGCGTTGGTGAAGGTAGATGGAACCAGTCTTGTGGGTGGTAGTGGTACAAGTAAAACTGCGGATCCGAGTATGAGTGGTAGCAGCGGTAGACTATCAGGTTTGCCAGAAAGTGACAGTTAGAATGATGATTTCACGATTCCGAAGGATGGGGTTACTATGCCGCCTATTCCCCCGCCTAGTGAGTTGGGAGGGGGGTTGGGAGACTTTGCCTCCGAAAGGGTTTAAGGGAGTGCCTTCTGTTACTAGTGCTGATGTTTCGGGGGTTGTGGGGCCACGACCGAAGGTTCCGAAAAGATAAGGAGTTGAAGGAAGCATTCTGTTGGGGTTGTCTTTTGCCTGTCATATTTGTATTTGTATTTTTATTTACATATTCCTGGTTGAAATATAGAGTGGAGAATAGCGGAAAATGGCATTATAGTGATCCACCAGATATAATTAATAAGAGGCTGAAATAATGTTCTTTGGTGAAAAATTAGAAATTTTTGATTAAGAGGAGCTAGTATACTTCGATTACTAATTACGAAATTTACCAACCATGTTACGGCTTTATAGTATTGGCCAGTGAGTTTAGCAAGTTGAACTATCAAATTAGAGTATTCGAAAGAAGGTTTCAGCAGCACAACTAGGTTCTCTCTTATCCGATCAGATCAGAGTTCCATTCATAGTAATACTATAAAAAGGTTGGGAGACTTGTGTTAGTTGAAAAGAGTATAGATATTGATTCATAACGAAATTATAGTATGTCTAGAAACAAGTGGTTAGTTCATAACTCGTGGATAAAGTACACGAGACCGGTAGAGCCGGCAAACTCGTTCCATTTCCGTTCCCCGATTTCTGTGACTCTCACCACGGACGGCAGAATCAGTAGTAAATTAATTTCGCTGTTCTAAATTAGTACAATCATTCAAGATATTTCTCTAAAATAATAAACTCTCACTTGTCCCAGAATATCCAAGTGGAAACTTTGGAACAACGAAAGAAAATGTACCTCTCCACTACCGCTTACCGTATCTACTAGAACTAGTTTTTGAGCTTTTTCATAACCACCAGAGAGTAAAGAAAAGACATAAAGAGTCACCTGGCACAATTTCTTGCAACAATTCGCTTAACTCCTATCGCTACCAAAATACCCCCGTTTCTTGCCACCCAAACCTCTCCAATTCAATTTCCTCACTGCTCCCTCATACACCGTGGGAGACAATTACTAGGTTCCGAGGGACTCCCACTTCCCAAACTTCGGCAATGAAAATTCTTGAGCTTTTCTAAGCGGCGAAATGAGGTTGCCAATTACAAATCACTTAACCTTGGTTGACTTGAATCCTACTCAGGTTTCTCGTCTTACTTGCACATGACTGACTGGGAGGCTTGCTTTATCTTGGATATGGTTGTGATATAGTGCCTTCCTCTGAATATCTGGCCTTGGTCTTGTTTTTGACTACGTAGCCCAGCATTAACAGGCAGGATTGTTTCTAGCTGTTCTATCACTCTCTAAATCTCGTTGGGGCTTCACTAGAAGATCATTGGCAATGAAAATCTGGAAGAAAAGCATGGAAATTGTATCTTTTTGACGGTTGACTGCAGAAAGGATTGTTTTGCTTCAGGAAAGTGCAAGAATTTGTTGCGTTATTCACTTTGCAGCTCTCTATAATCCCAGAAGTGCTGAAAAATTTGGACCTACCAACCGTACTTACGCCAATCAACCAGTATGGATAAATTTCAATCGTGTCCAGTCTTTTCGTAACATTTATGCTTTAACTTAATTTCTCTTCCCTTGTTGCATAATTTTTATCAACCAACAATTTCACGACAAGGGTTGAATCACGCTCTTTACTTGCATTCAAGCAAATCCCCATGAATTTACACGGTGGTAAATGAGGCTCAGCCGTTTGAGCACGATTCTATGAAAGCATACCGCTCGAAATGCGGAATCAACTTGAAATTATAGACCCTTGGTGAAGCTGCATCACAGTAGACAAAATTCTTTGCACGAAGCTGTTGGTCGTAGGATTTAGTGCTATATTTGTTGGGAGCAAAAGTTTGAACCACCATTTGGAGACATTTCATTGCCACGAAAATATTATCCATTTGTTGAAATTCCTCAACTTGACCAGCTACTGTCTAAACATCAATACAAAGCAAAGAAGTAACGAAATAGAGCGACTCTTTCCCCAAGCAAGTCTTGCTGATAAAATAATCACAAACCCAAGCGACAGTCGGTGCTTCTCGTTACTCAGTTTGTAACGGGGGCTCCACCTGGAAGTTGCTTGAGCCATTGTCCACTCTTCCCGACGTCTTCAACAACCTGCTGTTCTTTTTTGCAAGTCATAGAATCTTGGGCAGACTGGATCTTGAGAACACTGCAGTTGGCGTTGGCACACTTTCCGCTCGGGAGAGCATCCATGGCCTTCTGCAAAGCATCGCCCTTCCAACCAAACAAATAATCGCCATGCTGACCAAATCCGGTCCTAACATCCCAGTGTCAGTTTTTATCGAGACCCGGAAAATGAGGACCTAGGTGAAATACTTACGCATCGCCAAAACTATAAACAAAAGGTTGTTTATTTGTTCCATAATAAGCATCATTCTTGTATCTCCCTGTGTCCCACATAATCTCATACATAACCTGGGGAATAGCAACTGGGTGGGTACTTGGACACTGTAACAAGTCAGCTTATATTTTCTCCTTGAAGTGAGAGTCAAGAGCAATGAGTAAAGATGCAGCTTGTGCTCACTAAAAACTGGGGTTGAAAAATGAGGACAGAGGTAATAAAGCGTACATTTGTGCTCCCCAATCCACCAGAGTTAGAGTAAGCAACATGGCTCTTATGATCGGGGCTATCCACATTCTTCCCATCCCAGCAACTTGGGAAAATGATCGTTGCTCTGATGCCTTTGGGACAATATTTGTTTGGTAACTCCCCGGTATCCTTTGCATCACAAGGAGCAAACCCCTCTCCGTTCCCAAGGCATCGGTGACAGATTGAAACTCGATTATTCTTCTTCGACATCGGGTCTCCAGCAATCATGCGGAAACCAGGCTTGAAAGCTGTCATTTTGTTGTTTTTTGCGCTGTATGGCATATAATAGACTGTCATGCCCCCATCTTGCTGGAGACCTACGTTCGCGAATTGGGGAACTCTTTGGAAGGTGCCATTCTCGGGTGATCGGAAATACAGAGATGCGGTCCAGTAGTTACTAAAGTCTTCCGAGTAGGTGCATGATGTGCAAGTTGATTTTGCAGCTGGATCGTAGACGCCTGGCTCCATCTGAAGATCTGTGAGTCCTGACATCAGATATAGACGTAGGGGACTGGGGGGTACGAACAGTGAGATTGAAGGAGTTTCCACCGATAATTTGATGAGTGTGAGGTGCCGGACTCATCCCAGGAGTAACGAGAGGATCGGCTCGCTCAACTGTTAATTGGGAGCAAGCGAATCGAAGCATGTTCTGGGCTGAGACAGCACGCGCTAGTAGAACACCGGCTACGAGAGAGTTCCAATACATGGTGAAGTTGTTTTCTGGGACAAAGATTGAAGTCAATGATACAATGCCAAATTATGAATATCCAACTTTCTTCAATAAAAAAGCGGAATTTGGACGGGTTCTATAAAATACTAATGTGGGGCTCTGAAATATTTCCGATGATCGTGTCCCCTATTGGTATTCTGGTTTTGGAACGTAACTACCATCATCTGACAGTAGTGAGCCAACTGAATCGTTCGAATCCGGTGAAACTATGTTTTTGATGAACTGGTTAATTTGTTGCATTTTTCGGTAGTTGAAGTCCGGGTGCAGACTAAAATACCGAACGATTAAACCATCGTTTTCTAAATTGAAAGACAAGGGTTTATCTTGAAATCGAACCGGGTTAATACCTCAATTTGTCAAAAGGGTGATTGATTCGCTATGGATTAGCCGAGACGGTATTGCCGAGAAGACTCACCAAGTAGCACAGAAAAGCTTGATTGTTGAGACATTCTGGTTTATCACGTCTTATTAATTGGAATCAATTTCGGTAATTCGAAAGTAGACCCACATGTATGTACGCTTTCCGTTTCTTTTAATGTTCTTATAAATCCCTTTCGGGACTTCGTTCTATAATTAACCCACGAAAGTAGTAAGTCTCATATGGAATCGAATGAGCATACTGCAGCAAGAAAGTGCACGACCGAGTTGCGATGCACCTTCCAAAAGTATCAAGCCTCCGAGAATGGGATCAGATCCACTGTGTTGGAGCCAACATATGGCGAAATATTTCGAGCAATGTTACCCTGTTTACTGAGCTAGGTATCTAGGTACTTTACGTGTAGCATCGCGCGGCACGAAAAACAATCGATAGGGTGATAAAACGCTAGCGGGTAAATATTTAATAAACGTGACAGCCTTTTGATAATTTTCGAAGCTTGTATCAACATTTAAAGAAGACCTTCCATATATCGACTAGTTTACTCAACTTCATAGCTAGCTACCGAGATTCAACTCACACATTGAGCTCATGTAAATCTCAGTCACATGATGATGTCAAATCTCTGCTGGTTTCGGGCAACAAAGCGGCAATGGACGCCAACGTCAATTTTCTTCAACGCGGTAACTTTTCCATTTTATTACTTGCTATTCTTCGTCCCACGAACCTCATGATGTTACCCAGCAGTTTGGGCTATTCACTGGGAGCAAGTTTTTTCTGCGATGTCTGAGTGCCCATCGTCGACTGCCGCTTTGCGTCAACATTCCTTCTGCCTGCATTTTGTATTTTCAGCTCGTCATCCCCATGTAAAACTTCAACATAACTTGTCCTTCTATAGTGGACTATATAGAGAGGAGATCTAGCCACAAGTCTTATCTCAAAGAAGTATACGTACGAAGCTTTGCGACCGGAAAAAGGGGGCTGGATCAATCCGAGAACCTCAATCACGATGGCCTCACCAGTGTGCCCAGGATACCAATACACACAACTCGACAAATCGCGAAGGCAGATAAGGCTGTTGATCTTATATCCAAGAAAGACTGAGAGCCCGCTTTTTTGCGATCTCCAGATTGTGGATCTCGACCAATCCGAGTCGCCAGCTTTCAACGCGATATCTTACGTTTGGGGAGCCGAAAACAGCCCTACAACCAACATCTTCTTAGGAAATAGGGAACAAAAGTCCACATTCCCGATTCTCCCAAATCTTCGATCGGCTCTTAGTCGTCTTCGGAAAGAAACACAATACCGGGTATTGTGGGTTGATGCGTTATGTATCAATCAGTCGGATCAAGCCGAAAAAGCCCAGCAAGTACCAATGATGGGTGAGATACACCATCGTTCTTTGGCGGTCCTTATTTGGCTGGGGGAAGAAGCTGAGGAAAGCTCGTTGGCTTTGGATTTTATAGCCTGGATCACGGAATTATCTCAATTCGATGCGGCCGTGAAAGACCAAACCTGTACTCGTCAGTGGTATGCGTTGGCGAAATTGATGAACCGTTCTTGGTTCAGACGGCGCTGGGTGGTTCAAGAACTTGCTCTCTCTAAATTTGCCTTTGTTTACTGTTGTAATAAGAAAGTGGAGTGGCCGTTATTTGCGGACGCTGCAACGCTGTTCAAAGAAAAGCATCAGGAGATATCACAGTCCTCTTGGCTGTCCCGTGAATATGCCCACGATGCTGCAATATTCGGGGAATTTCAAGCTTTGGGTGCTTTGAGGTTGATAGATGCACTCAATCGTCTGTTTCGCCGTTCTGAAGAGGGCAAGATTCTGGAAGGGCTCGCAACTTTGGAGATTCTCGTTACATCGCTTAGTTGTTTTGAAACCAAGGATCCTAGAGATTCGATTTATTCTGTTATGGATTTGGCGGACGACATCAACAACGTCATTCCTGATGATCATTGCAACAGTCGAATTGAAGAACAGAAAATATTTCCGACCTTACGAATAGATTACCGCCTTCCATTTGATGAGGTAGCTAGAGGATTCGTAGCATCTTGCATCAAAAGCTCTTCATCCTTGGATATTATTTGTCGACCCTGGGCTCCAATGCCTCACTACTATTCCGATGACGAACTTTACTGCACCTCTGATGGCACATTCAACTCTCGACAACGCCTATCCTCTTGGGCCTGTACATTGAGCGATTCAATATTTGAGATGCAAATCGGAAAACACGCCAGAAAGTGGGGAGACAACTTTATTGGGGCTCCGGGCAAGCCGGTTTACCAAGCCAGCAAAGGATTTCCGAATGTAACGTTTTCCGACCTTAGAAGCGAACTTCAACCGTATTATTTGCGACAAAACAAACAACTGGAAAACTACCTCGAGATGGCAAGCTTTCCTGTCGACGATACTTGATCTCATAAAGCGCTTAGGATGGAAGTAAAGGGCATAAAAATAGGCACTATTGCATCACTGGGTGAACGTGTGATGGAAGGTATCATTTCATCTAAATGGTTTTTAATCGCCAAATGGCCCCAACGTTGCGCCCCAGCACCCGAAGACTTCTGTAAAACTCTAGTGGCGGATAGAAAAGCCGATGGAAGTAACCCTTCGTCATGGTATAAAAGGGCCCTTGAGCATGCTCTTACGGACTGTCGAACTGGTGATGTGAGGCTCCAAACCATGATCAATGAGAGCGAGAGAAAATCGTCAGTGACCAAGGAGTTTTTGAAAAGAGTTCAGACTGTTATTTGGAATAGGAGATTTATCATAACCGACAAGGGGTCTTTCGGTCTGGCGCCAGCGAAGGCGGAAAAGTCCGATGTCATCATGGTTCTTTATGGTGCTAGTGTACCTGTTGTTCTTCGAAAGTTAGGTATTAGTTATTGGATAATCGGGGAGTGCTATATGCATGGAGCGATGGATGGATTAAAATCCAATACTGAAAGTGATTGGAGTGTCGACAGACTCTCGAAGAATCGAGGTCCTTTAATCGTGTCTGCTGGTATGGTCGAAATCGTCAGTCTTCGCTGATAACTTTCTCGAAGAATGGTTTTTCTTGGGGAGGACGAAGTGAACACGAAACCCAATTTCTTAGGATTCTTATTTAAAAGAATGAGCTGTTGTTCCCGGCTCCTTACACGGACGTGGTCTATTGGTGATATTTTCTCACGTAAGTCTTGGACCACGATTGCAGACTGCCAAGATATTCCAGCTGAACACCAGTATGTCACAGCTGATCACTACCGAATTTGAGATAGCGAGAATGCATCGCCTCACATTCCAATGAGTTTAAAACAGGCTCGGATTCCTATATCGTCCTAGTCTCGCTTACAAACGCCTCAACAACGCAACATGAAAAAGTCATGCTTTCATTTTTCGTAATAGCTTCGAAAGTTCAGTCATTGGCTTATATTTCATGCTTGAAATCTCGTCTTCAAGGATCGGTGCGGCTCATTCTTGTGATTTTCGTGTGGATTTCAAATGATTGTCAGTTCATTGGCGGAAAGTTCCACATCCAGGATTCAATCCTTCTCTCGAAAGAGAAACCGAGAACTTACTTTGATATAATGAAGATCGTTTTCTGCAGACTCTGATGCAGTCAATTTTGGCCTGAGTTGCAAATTTGGACACCGCCTCATAAGCAAAACAGCAAAAGGTTTCATAGAACATTTGGAATGAACCTGGCCTGTCCCAAAAAATCAGCTGAAGTAATTTCTTCTAGCGTGAGGCTTGAATGCTAGAGTGCGTGGGCTCAAGTTACCCCCATCATTGTCTCGCGTAATTAAGGCTATAAAAACTAGAAGTCCCCATTCAACCATTGCTCCTTCAACTTGCACCTTCAACAATATCCACTTCCCTCACAACATCTCAACTGAAAAATTGTTCCCAAAATGCAGTTTTCCGCCGTTGTGTTGCTCAGTGTTGCCGTCACTGCGTTCCCACAAGGACTCACCAATCATCATCCAGTCGTCCGACCATGGAAGCCTGCAGGTAAAGACGACTCACGCTCGCCTTGTCCATTACTAAACACACTTGCAAATCACGGCTATCTGTAAGTCTCATGAATCTTCGGTTCCACAGAAAACAGTGTGTTAACAATCGGCCCTCAAAGACCACATAATGGCAGAAATATCACGGCTCCAGACTTTGGGAAAGCTATCCACGATGCGCTCAATTTTGACATCACCGCTGGTGAGGATCAAGCGAACCTACAGTTTCAAGCTCTCGGAAGAACGGTCGTGGACTTGGAGGATCTCAATGCCCACGAAATTGTTGAACACCGAGCTTCGCTTACCCGAAATGATGCTTCATCAGGAGACAGTATCCATATCGACTTTTCGCGACTCCAAGCTATGCTAGCTGATAGCACCACCGATTACCTTGATGTTAACTCTCTAGCTAAGAGCCGAGTCCGCGTCGAAGCTTTATCATCACCTCTTACAACTGGTCAAGTCCAGCAATCGGCTGGCGAGGCCGGTCTTCTTCTGATGGCCATGACTAGTGTAGAGATCCCGTTAAATGGCACGACAGATTTCAGTACCGTAACGGTTCCAAAGAATAGAGCTGAGGCTTGGTTGAAATATGAGAGATTGCCAGTGGAATTTGGTTGGAAGCCTGCCTCTATTCAATATAAGTTCGCGGACGTGGGTGGCTTGACTGGAGCTATATTGGCATTGCGTGAAGTGGATTTGGCACAGAAATTATGATTTATGAGTGTGCTCAAGCTTGGATATCTGCAATGATAGTTCAGTGGGAAAGCCGGGATTCTATCTAGTTCCAATTATCATGAGAATTGATGCTCATCAAAGGCTTTGTGTTTTATGACCATCACATAAGAAAAATATATTCATTCTCAAATAAAAACTGTGTATTTCAAGATACATACCTCAACACTGCTAGCAAACCTGGTTTTTTTTTTTGCTCACCCCATGAAATGAATCATTCTTCTTCTTCTTCTTCCTCCTCGTCTTCCTTCCCCCCTTTATCCCGTTTGTCATTTGAATTTGTCATTCATTTTTTAAATTCCTCAGGACATATTCTGTTGCACAATTCTCATAGGTCTTCCAGTATGCTAGAATACGAGACGTCAGACAAACCTACGAGCTAAAAATGTAAAATCAACCTACAGCTCACGGTGGTTGCACCCTGGGATAAGTATTCCAGCTGTAATGTTAAAACGTAAAGATTAGAGAAGATTTCGTGAATCCCATTCTTCCTCTTAACACCAGATCCTGTATTAACTTGGAAATTTTAATATTGATGTTATGACGTACCAGGTTGAGAGGCAGGGAAATGATTTTTGTAATTTCTAATATATGCTTTACCGCTCAATCGGTGCCTTGGAAACCTCCAATTCCCCAACTCATACTCGTTATGCGCATAGAAAGCGCTACCATCAAAAATGAAGGGTTCACCGGTTTCGATATCAGTCGCCGTATTTTGGTCCCAGATATTCCCGTGGACGAGGCATGGCTTGATGCTCCACCCTTCTGATTGAAGAGGGCGAAGCAGTTTGGGAATACAAATGTCCAAAACCAGTTTAGACAAGGACTCAAATTCTGCTAGATTTCTATGCTTTTTGACATCAAACTCCATTATCAACTTTAGTTAGTGGTAAAGCTCCTCCCATTATTCTTTTTATATGATTGTGAGATATAGAGTCTTCCCGTGGCATGTTGTGGTATGGAATCCAAACTTTCTAGTTAGTGAAACTGAGTTTTTGTGGAATTTGGCTAGTCTTGCAGTAGGCTTCTTTGGTTCTGGCAGTTGTTGACCAATTTCGCGGAACTCTGCTAGCAGAAAGTAATGATCTAGTCCTGGCGAGAGGTACTTGCCTCAGTAGATTGGTTTAGGAGTAAAGTGTAGTGAAACAACATAAATAGCTTTGTTGGCCTTGAACTAGCCCTCGCTCATCACACGTTTACTCTCCCCTGTTGTTACCTAATAAGGTTTACTGTCAGTAATAGTTTTTTTTAGCTAATAGAATACAATAATCACCTTGAGAAAGTAATTAACAGAACTTCCACCTAGAAGCTCACAAACAAGTTGTGTGGGACAAGCCTATACTGATACACTATAAACATAGGCTGCAAGAACCTTTGTTCTAGACACAGGAAGAGCTAGGGGACTTGAGGTGTCAAAACAAAAAAGTGTTGATTTAGGAGAATAAAACCTTAGATAACAGCTTAATTGACTTCAAAGTCACCTCTGATTTGTGAATCTACTTTCATTTTGTTGGTAAGGTAAGTCAGGAGTCGCCCTGTATCTTGTAACGAATCGCAAACTCACGGGTCTAACAATAGTGACTAAGTCTTCGTTGGTTTGGTCGCAGTAGGAAGTAAGGGTCGCTGGGGTGTTTACTCAAAGGTAAACTCGTTACTTGAACTCGAGATGTCAAAACAAGATGTATTGAATACTAAAGTAAAGTTGAGCATGAAGCTCCTATCTAATGACAGACGTGCCAGTCATATATAGAACCTTCATTCTCATGGAGCCCAGAAGGAGCCCAAGATCCTCAAGCTCCAAAGCAAGCTCCTGCAAGCTCCAACAGTCATGTGACCATGTCACGTGACAACTATAACATAGAAATCCTTGGATCGTTCAGCTAGTCTGACCGATCCCCCTTGGCTATAAGTCTCTGTGGATGTGTTTGACCTGTCAGGGCGCCGCCTGGCCTTCACTGGTCACGTGCTGACACGTGATTCGTGACATATCTCCAACATATAAGAGAGGGGAATTATGAGCTCCCACCCAACATAACCTACACCCTGCCACTGATTGCAGAAAATGTTTAACCAACAGCTGTAGACATGTATTGAATTTCCTACTACATTAATCAGGCGTTGAGGTCTTAGCAACTCACTATAGCGCGCATCTGATCTCGCATAGGACAAGTTAGAGCCTTACAAAGATCTTACCACAGTCACAGAGTAGAGAGATATAAAGATTTGACTCACCCTAGTCATCTCTTTTTTCTACATACAAAACAATACAATAGTTCTTACTTCTTAATGTAACGAAACTACCTAACAGGTCTAAACAAACGTAACTAGTCTCGAAGGTTAGTATACAGTAAGAGGTAAGAATACGTGAAGTGTTTACTTGGAAGTGAACTTGTTACTTGTATTAAAAGAGTCAGAAGTAATAACTTAATAACTAAGATAATAAACTAAATTGAGTACAAAGCTTCTATCTAATAGCAGGTGTACTAGTTATATATAGAACCTTCATTCCCATGGATCACTAGTATCACCTGTCGATGCTGTCGACTCTGATTGCTAACATCGCCTATTAATGTAGTCAATGTAAATATTACGTAATCTTTATACCAAGGAAAATCCTTGGATTAGTTAGCTACTCTAACTAATCCTATAACCTATATCTACTTAATAGTATCTTGTCCTGTTAGAACACTGTCTAGACTTACTCATCACATACTAACACGTGATTTGTGACACTATCTCCTTCTTAGCCTAGCGTGTCCCTACGCTTAAGTACAACCTAAGAAATATTGTTAGAAGGCTAGTAGCCTTTCTCTTCTTTTAACATAAATCTTTCTACAACTAAATCTAAACTCAAGAAATATTGTATTAACACAGTGCTATATATTAAACAATCCAGAGACAAGATAATTTGCTGTACCTGTTGTACAAACAGTTAGAAAGGCAGCAGAGAAGAACAACACTATGTCACTCTTTCTAGTAGAGACAAATGTTTGTCTTATACTCTTTAAGGCAAGACTTGTAATATAAGGGATAAAAATCAGGCTCTGTCCTCCTTTGACTAGGAGTCCCTTGACAAACAAAGGAGAAGGCTCTACGATGAAGAAGAAGAGGCAATGGCCAAGATTCTTTGCCTAAGAAAGTAGCAACACCTCCTAGATAATTGTAAGCAAGAGATACTTTAGTATAGTCTGTTGTTCCTTGACAAGCTAGACTACGCTAAGGAGAAAGAGAAGGAGAAAGAGAAGGAAGAGAAAGACAGAAGAGACAAAGAGGCTGCTAGGTTAGTAGCCCTTTCTACTCCCAGTTCTTCTAACCCTTCTCTAGACCTAGGCCTTGACCTAGCCTTCTTTGTGTCTTTCCTAGCTGACCACAAGATGTAGACAAACCTAGGTTTCGGTGGTGGAACTCCTAAAGTTCCTCTAAGCACTAGTTAAGGTTTCTTTTTAGTTCTCAAGTGTTCTCTGAATATAGGTAATCTAACTACTTAATCAGGTACTTGACCTGTCCTCTAACAAACTTATAGTCAAGAATCCTCTTAACTTTATATTCTGTATTAGAGTTAACAGGTTAGATTTCTGTAAGTAGAGCTAGTAGTACTCCTAGTAGTGCTAGTTCAAGCAAGGATATATAGAATACTAGATAGATATTCATAGTTTTTAGTAGCACGAGTTTATAATTCAAAGGTCCTTTAACGTGTTTGATTTTAAATAGTCTAAGTTTTTTGTAGTCTAGTTTACTACTTAGTCTTTTAGTGTTAATGTTTTTTCTAACTAAATAGACTTTATTCCCCTCTTTTAACGTTGGCTCCTAACTATGTTGTTTGTTATAGTAGTGTATGTTATGTTCTGCTATAAACTAAAGTTGCTCTACAAGCTTCTTGTGTAATTCCCTGAGTTTATAGTCTTTTAGTCCTACTTTGTTATTATTAACAGTACTCTACAATAGGTCTTGATAAGTAACTAATTCATACTTATAGTTAGTGTAGAATAGTATAACAAGTGTAGTTTCTATTGTTGAACTATTATAGGCAAACTATGCTAGTAGCAGAAGTTTGACCTAGTTGTCTTGTTTATAGTTCACATAATATCTCAAGTATACTTTAATAACTTAATTCATTTGTTTCGTACCTCTATTTGTCTAAGAGTAGAAAGCTGTCAACAGCTTTCTTTTTACACCTAGACGCTCTGTGAGAGCTGTTCAGAATTTCAAGGTAAAGAGTTTATCTCTGTTAGAGATTATTTCTTCTAGTAGACTATGTAGAGTAACTACTTCCTGTAGGAATATATAGGCTAAATGTTCTGCTATACTTGCTTCTATATATAGTACAAGTACTATATACTTTATAAGTTGTTTAACAATAACCAGAATTGAGTTATACATGACTCCTATTATTAGGTCTTTGGATTTTAGTAGCTTGACTATAAAATCCTATAATATAGATCTCTAAGGTATCTGTGGTATTAGAGTAGTGCTCATCTGTCTATAAGGTATATAGCAGGAAGCCTTGTTCCTAGTACAGGTATCACACTCTACTATTACTTCCTTGACTACTACTAATAGGCGATCAACATAGTAGTGTTGCTTGACCTGCCAGAGGGTTCGTCGAACTCCCTGATAACTATATACTAGAGCTACATAGTACTCTTTGATAAATTCTTTAGCGTAGGATTTAGGGACATGTAACCTTTCGTTAGTATACTGTTCTTTGTTATTTTGTTCTTGCTTGGCTAGAGCTAGCTACTCTAATTCCTAGGCTTCTTAGATTTTCTTTGTCCAAGGGTTGTTAGTTTCTATTGCTACTATTTTATATATAGCTGGCGCTAGGTCTCTGTTTTCTAGAGTCTTTAAGATTGTAATCTTTTTATACTCTTTATTTCCTTTATAACTAGGTTAATAGCTTAAAGTGTCTACTTATAGATTATTAGTTCCTTTGACATAACAAATCAATATATTAAATCTAGCAAGGGTTTATGACTACCTTGTAAGGCGTCTATTACTAAGTTCTTTTGTTGTTGTAAATGTTTTAAGGTTTTTATAATTAGTGAGGATTAATACCTAGTGTTTCACACCCTGTAGGTAGATCCTCTAATGTTCTAAAGCCAAGACTATAGCAAGAAGCTCTTTCTCATAGATGCTATAGTTTTGCTAAGCTGAATCTAGCGTTTTAGAGAAGTATGTCACAGGCATAAGTTTCCCCTTGTCATTTAGTTGAAGATGTATAGCAGTAACTACTGTATTAGAAGTATCTGTCTCTATAGTACTTAGTTTGTCAGCGTTATAGTTCCTGAGGATTAGTTTCTTAGTGAACCTCTTCTTTATTACTTAGAATACTACTTTAACAACCTTATTCTACATAAAAGAAATATTCTTTTTTGTGAGGTTTATTATAGGTTTCGAGATCCTAGTATAGTCTCTAATAAATTGTTAACAGAAGTTAGTGAATCCCTGGAAGGATTAGACGTCCTTGACGTTCTCTAGTAATTTCTATTCTAGAATTGCTCTAACTTTCTTAGGGTCTACCTCTATTTGTCTAGGAGTAATAGTATACCCTAGAAAGATAGTATAAGTTACTCTAAACTTGTATTTCGAAAGTTTAAGGCAAGAGTCTACTGTTGTAAGTCTTCGCAAGACCTCCTTAATATGTCTCTTATAGTCCTCTAATCTTTCTGAAAATACAAGAATATTGTCTAGGTAATAGATAATAGTTATTCCTAGAAGATTCTCAAGTATTTTGTTGTTTTGTCTCTAATAAGTAGTAGGTGTGTTAGTTAAACTAAACAGTATTAATGTATACTTGTAGAGGCTCGATAGCAAGACAAAGGCTGTCTTCTATTCATCCCCTTGCTTAATCTGTATTAAGCTAAAGGCATTTCACTAGTTGAGTTTAGTAAATATCTTAGCCTTTCCTAACTTGTCCTACAAGTACTAACCTTTCAGTAATAGGTAAGTGTCCTTAACTATTGCCTTGTTAACGTCTCTGTAGTTAACACAAACTCTTCTATTTAGATTGTTCTTCTTGAATGTAATAAGTATATTAGAAGTAGCTGGCAAGTCTAACTTTCAGATATATTCTTTCTAAATTCCTTCTTGTATATACTTCTTGAGAAGCTACAAGTTCCTCTAATTATAAGGTTAAAGCCTCTACTTCTTGAGGTTATAACTCTCTTTTAATTTAATCTTATAATCCTACAGTTAATGTTTAAGGAGGGCACACATGTCCTCTGGGTTGTTAAACAACTCTACAAATTCCTTATACTATACAGGTATTATGTTATTAGTAGTCTAGCTGACCTGTGAAGGACCCTGGGCTAGGTGTTCTAGCGCTTTAGAAGAGGTAGTACTAACCTCCTTCCAGCCTTGTAGTCACAACTACATACAGTTACATTAACTAAAAGTAATGCTATGTTTCTTTTAGTTAATGTCTAGATTATATTCTTAAATCTAGGGCATACTAAGTATTACTTCCTTGTTCCTTATCTTAACAACATTAAATTATGTGTCTAAACAGTGTCTGTCAATAGTAGTCTTTATAGAGATAGTTCACTAGTCAATAACTCTGTTTTAGTAAGTAACATTAGTTCTGTTAACAACACTCAAGACATAGAGTAAAGTTTTCTTAACTAGGATGTTAAGCCTCCTATAGGCTTTCAGGGATATGAAATTACCTGTTGCTCTAGAATTAATTATAACCTGTAATTTCTTTCCTCTAATAGTTGTAGTTACATAAAACTAACTTTCTCCTAAAGTAGTATATAATTCTAGTCTGATATAGTAAATGTCAAACATTCTGTTCTTAGCATTGTCTAGTTAGACTAGGGCATTCTAAGCCTATAGAAAGAATATAACCTTTTCTTGGTCCACGTATACTACTTCACATATCTGTTAATATTCTACTTCTGTCTAATAGTCTAGCATTGTTCCTGTGAACTGTTTGTTTAATGTCTAGTCAGATGTTAGTTGTAGTTAGTAACATACCTATTCTGTTGTAGAGGGACCTAGGGCCTAAGTAGCTCAAAGTTCCTCTTCTACTAGGTAGTAGAATTCCATAGGTAGTAGTGTCTTGTCATAGTTTATAGTGTAATTATATTCTTTCTTCTCTCAAGAGATGTGCCCAGAACCCTTGTGTCTAAAGTAGATATAACCTGCCTGATTATTATTAATAATGTACTGTTAGAGAGGAATAGAATTATATTCTATAGTAGTATATAAGGACCAAAAGTCTGGCCTTTCGCCCTTTATATCTACCCAACGATTTCCTCTCTTATAGGTTCTAATAAAGACCTATATATCTCCTACCTAGGGTTCTCTACTCTAATTATTCTCGCCTAACGATTCTGATAACTCAGAGGACCCTTCCTCTAAAGTGCTGGCTGGTGATTTATAAGTAGCCTACAATAGTAACTTATACTCGTTCTCTAAGCAAGTGTTGTAGTATTGTTCAAGGATAGAATCATTCTCTTCTTTAACCTAAGTTCTATATCTACGTGCCTCTAATTCCTTATTAGAGAGCTCTTGTGTTTCCAGCAATGCTATCTCCCTACAGAAGGTAGCATTGACTTGTTTTCTCTTGTTAGCTTACTTCTTCAAGCTATATTCGTTTGCTCTATAGCCTGACTAGCTATATAAGTAGTATAAATTCTGCTTGCGTTAGTAGTTCCGTTCTTTCTAGGAAAGTTTGCCTTGCTTCTTTGTTTTCTCTTTAGTCTAGGACTTATGTGTTATATTAAGTTCTATTAGATCTCCTTGGTTATAACTTTTCTTGTGATAGCGTTCTTTGAAGTAACTATAATTCCCTTTTTGTTCTAGGCATTGTTTGTATATATAGTTGTTAATCTAAATTAAGCTGTCTACTAGCTTCTTTAAGTCAGTCAGTAGGTCAGAGTATAATAACTTATCTTTTACTATGTCCTTAAGACCTTAGTAGTATTAATCAATGAGAGCACTGTTGTTCTATTCTACTCTTACTAAGTATTGTTGAAATTCTAATGTATATTTTGTAGTAGACTCTGTCTAGGTAAGGCGTTAGAGTTTATTAACTACTTTCTTCTTGATGTTAATATCTCTGAACACTCTCTGTAGTCCTACTTTGAATCCTTTTATGTTAATAAATAATCCCTGAGTTATAAGACTTATTTTCATAGTTAGCAAGCTGTCTATATATTGTCTCTCTTAATATTCCTTAATATATAGCTTAATCTACTTATAGGTATCTCCTACAAGTCAAGTCACTATCTAACAGACTTAGTTAGATTTATTTAGAAACTTGTTCTCGTAGAACCCTAAGTACATAGAAGATTTCATAAGAAATTCTCTAAGTGTTGCTAGGTTCTTATTATATTTGTCAGACATAGAGACCTTGATGTCCTCTCTAAGAGTAATATTTAGTGCCTCTATCACTAGTGTTAGAGGTAGTATAGGTGCTAGAGTACGGTCTCTTTCGCGGCCAGAGGAGGACAACATAATCATGATCTTACTTCTAAGCAGATACTTAAAGTATAACAAAACTACCTAACAGGTCTAAACAAACGTAACTAGTCTTAAAGGTTAGTATGTAGTAAGAGGTAAGAATATACAAAGTGTTCACTTAGAAGTGAACTTGTTACTTATATTAAAAGAGTCAGAAGTAATAACTTAATAACTAAGATAATAAACTAAATTAAGTACAAAGCTTCTATCTAATAGCAGGTGTGCCAGTTATATATAGAACCTTTATTCCCATAAATCACTAGTATCGCCTGTCAATGCTGTTGACTCTAATTGCTAACATCGCCTGTCAATGTATTTAATGTAAATATTACATAATCTTTATACCAAGGAAAATCCTTGGATTAGTTAGCTACTCTAATCAATCCTATAACCTATATCTACTCAATAGTATCTTGTCCTGTTAGAACGCTGTCTGGACTTACTCATCACATGCTGACACGTGATTCGTGACACTTAACTCTCTTTTACCTTAAAAGAGACTAACATTTGCATTCTCTTCTGTGGAGTAGAAACATTTTAGCTAGACCTAAGCCTTTACTCTAATACTTTAGTCAAAGACGCTGTTTTACAAGCTTTAAAGATTAGCTATTGTTATATTGTTGCTGTAGTTGCCTATAGATAAGAATCTGTTAAAAGGGATATAGAATATATAATCCGAGAAAGTTAAATTTCCTGTAAGAAATTGTTCGTTGTTACAAAGCTGTATGTACATGAAACTAAATTTCATAAAATATTAACTCTAGCTTTTAATCAACGAAATTAACCTATTACTAGCAACAATTGCTTTTATGCCCCCGATGACGTTAACGTTAGTATAGAGATAAGCCTTAAGAACTTAGGGCTTAGTGTCACGAATTATGTGCTAGCACATAATAAGTAAAGTCTAGGCGGCGCTCTGACAGGACGAGTACTTAACAAAGCCTTAGTAACGCATAGAGATTAGTTAGAATAGCTACCTAATCCAGGAATCTCATTTGTATGTAGTTATATAACAGATCTTTAGATCTTGACGAATCTTAGAGGTTCTAGAATCTAACTAGATCTATGAGCAGGAAGGCTCTATATATAACTAGCACGTCTGCTATTAGATAGAGGCTTTATACTTGACTTAGTTTAACTTTAGTATTTAATATATCTTGTTTTAACATCTTGAGTTTAAGTAACAAGTTTACCTTTAAGTAAATACTCTAGCAACCCTTACTTTCTACTATAACTAAACTAACAAAGACCTAATTATACTTGTTAGACCTATGAGTTTGTAATTTGTTATACTTTAAGCATCTGCTTAGAAGTAAACTACTACAATGTTAGCTACATCTTCTACCTCTAAGGTAGTGCCAAAAGCAGCTGTTACTCTAGCTATTGTAATAGTACTAACTGTTACTACTCTCTAGGAGGAAGTAAAGCTACCTATCCTGAAACTATTTAATAGTTTACTAGAAAAACTCACAGAGTTTCTTATAAAAGCTTCTCTTTACTTAAACTTTCACATAGTGTAATTCATAAGTGAAACTAACTAAGTTATATAGCTTGCTACCTGTCTCAAAGAGACAGCCTATAACTAGATGAAACTACACCTTGAAGACTTCTAGAAGAACAAAACACCTAAAGGAAAGATGTTAACAATTATGTTAGAAGTTACTAAGAAACTGTTCTAGGACGTAAAGGGATTTAAAGAAGAGCTTAATCAAGCATTTACAGATGTTGATTTAAAAAAGAAATCTATATAAGTATTATATAATCTCTAACAGAAGAACTCTATAGCTAAGTATACTTTACACTTCTAGTAGTATATAGCACAACTAAACTAGAACAACAAAGCTCTCTAGGAACAATTCTATAGAGAATTAAAGGACAATGTTAAGAATAAATTAGCAAGAGACAACTTACTAACCTTACTTAACAAATTAATTAATAACTTAATTAAAATTAACAACTAGAACTATAAATAAAGGCTTAAAAGAAAAGGAAGTTATAGACATTAAGTAAATCATAGAAGAAAGAACTATAGAGATTCTATAGAACTAGATGCTACAAATAGAACCTGGCCAAAGAAAAGAGCAGGCAAGTAGAGTAAACTTTCCTAAGAAGAAAGAAACTACTAACACAAGCAGAATTTATATTACTTATATAGCAAAACTAGTTACAGGGCAAGTAAATGTAGCTCAAAGAAGTAACTCAATCAGGGAAAGCAAATCAATGCTACTAAACACAAGGAAGTAGCAGTGCTTAAAGGCAGGCTACTTACAGAGAAAGAGTTAGCTAAGTATATTAGTACATAAATCAAAGAAATTAAATCAACAGATAAATTAGATAATCTAATCCTAGAGGAATACTATAGTATATAATCAGACTCTATAGAAATCCTTCTACTTTAACAACTTATAGCACTAGTCTAAGAATCTACTAGCATAGACATTAGAGACACTTGGATATTAATATACAGAGAGGAACAAGAGTATAGATAGAAGGATCTACAGAACCCTAAACAAACCTTTTAAACTATATAGTTATACTTAGGTATATGCCTAAGGTTTAATATAAAATATATTACCTAATAGTTAGGAGAAGGCCTGATTAGTTTAACAAGTATTTATATAATCTCACAAACAACTTTTGTAAAAAGAATATACTTTAACCTAGCTAAAACAATTATTCCTATAAAGTACTTGTTAGAGTTGTCTAGCTTATCTGAGACAGGTAACTAAGAAGTAGTAAGCAAGAACCTAGAAGTAAGAGAAATATAGACATTTATTAGTACCTACATAGATGAAAACTGTTAGACATAAATTAACGAAATTAAGTCTAACTTCTAGAGCCTATATATATTACAAGAAGACAAGCTAGTACTCCTAGACAAATATAAAGTAGTATTTGCTAAGAACTGTTAAATTACCTTTTAAAATCTCTGTTTAGAGAAAGAAACATTAGAACTTATATACAGATAGCGTCCTAAGAGTAACATCTACTACTAAGATTCTAAAGGTTCTAGGTCCTAATAACCTAAGAAAGAAGAACAATAGATAGTAATCTAGCTAGTCAACAGAACTAGCACATAGAAGTTAGAATAACCTCTTAGAATTATTAGATTCAAGCTAAGGTTTTTAGTAACACTACCTAAACCTAACTTAGACAAGTACTATCAGGTAGGAGAAGTATATAAGGTAGTCTATTTAGACAAAGAGAAGGTAGTTTTTAGAATACTAAGAGAGCTAGATAGGTTCTTGTTCAAAATCTTTCCTATTAAATAACAGAAAGCCTACACAACTTTAGAAGAGAGCTAGTTATATGTAACTACAATAATTAGAGAAAAGAAACTCTAAATTATAATTAATTCTAGAGCTACAAGCAACTTTATTTCCCCCTTAGCTATACGAAAGCTAAATGTCTTAGTCAAAGGAATAACATTATATAAACTTATAGTAGTTAATAGAACAGAGGTAGAATACTAAGAAGGTGTTATTAACTAATAAACTATACCTACGAAAACATAGATCAAAGAACACTATTTAGACATATAATTTAATATTATAGATATTAACAAGAAAGATATAATACTTAGAATGCCTTAGATCAGAGAACATAACTCTAACATTGACTAGAAGGAAAAAGAGATTTCTTTTAGCTAATGTAACTACAAGCAGCAGTAACTACAAGGCTGGAATAAGGTTAGTGCTACCTCTTCTAAGTTGCCTAGACACCTAGCCTAGAGTCCTCCACAGGTTAGCTGAACAGCTAATAACAAAATACCTGTATAGTATAGAGAATTTTCGAAATTATTTAATAACCTAGAAGACATGTGTGCCTTGCTAAAACATTAACTATAGAACAATGAAATAAAACTAAAAAAGAGTTATAACCTTAGAAAGCAAAGGCTTCAACTATACACATAAGGTGACTTACAAATAATAAATAAGTATGTTAAAGAAGGAATCAAGAAAGAACATATCTAAAAGTTAGAGTCTCCTATCTGTTTAAATATACTTATAGTATATAAAATAGACAATCTAAACAGAAGAGTTTATGTTAACTACTAAGAAGTTAACAATATAACAGTTAAGGACACTTACTTATTGCTAACTAGCTAATACCTATAGGACAGAATAGATTAGGTAGTTTAATACACAAAACTAGATCAGAGAAGTACCTTTAACTTAATTTAGATTAAGGAAGGTAATAAATAAAAGACTACATTTGTCTTACTATTAGGTCTTTATAAGTATATAGTAATGTTGTTTAGTTTAACAAACACACCTACTATATGTCAAAGACAGAATAATAGTATACTAGAAGATCTTCTAAGAGTAACTGTAATATATTACCTAGATAATATCCTAGTATTCTTGGAACAAGAAGAGGATTATAAGAGACATGTCAAGAAGGTCTTGAGGAGGCTTATAGCAGTAGACTCTTGCCTTAAGCTATTGAAATATAAGTTTAAAGTAACTTATACAACGTTCCTAGAGTGTTTAATCACTCTAGGACAGGTGGAAGTTAATCTAGAGAAGACTAAGAGCGTCAAGAGTTAGCTAATGTTATAAAACGTCAAGAACGTCTAGTTATTTCTAGGATTCACTAACTTCTGCTAACAATTTATTAGAGACTATACTAAGCTAGCAAGTTCTCTAACTAGCCTAACTCGAAAAGGCACTGATTTCTAATAGACAAAGAAAGCTAAAGAAGCTTTTCAGGAAATCAAGAAACAATTTACAGAAGAACCTATTCTTTAAAGCTACAACACTAGTAAGCTAAGTACTGTTGAAACTAATACCTTAAACATAGTAGTAGGTGCTATATATCTTTAACTAGAAAAAGAAGGTAAACTTATACTAGTAGTATACTTTTCCAAGAAGATAAACCTAGTATAGTAGAACTATAGGATATATAATAAAGAACTTCTCGCTATAGTTCTAGTACTTAAATACTAGAGAATATATCTCTAGAATACAAACTATTAGGTTACTATACTATTAGATTACAAGAACCTCTAAACGTTCACTACTACACAAGAACTCTCAAATAGAAGACTTGTAAGGTAGGCAGGAATTTTAGGAGGTTATAATATTATAATCTAATATATTAGTAGAACAGTAAACCCTTGAGCTAACGCTCTTAGTCAAAAGCTAGGCTACAAAGGAGATAAAGAGTACAAGAAGATTATAATCTTAAAGACTCTAGAAAATAGAGCTCTAGCCTTAACTATATATAAAATAGCAGTAACAGAGGAAGGTCTGTAGACTAAGAAGGTCTAGAGAGCCTAGGAAATAAAGTAACCTACTCTAGCTAAATAGGAACCTATACTAAAGGACTTGCCTAACAGTAGAGGAGATTTTATTGACATTTATAGAGCAATAAATAATTAAAATAACAAAAAACAGTATATAAACAGAAAACTATATATCTCTAAATCCTATACAAAGGAATTTGTCAAAGAGTACTATACTACTCTAGTATATAGTTACTAGGGAGTTTGCTAAACTCTCTAGCAGATCAAGTAGTACTACTCTATTAATTACTTATCAGTAGTAGTTAAGGAAGTAATAGCAGAGTATAATACCTGTACTAGGAACAAGGCTTTCTACTATATACCTTATAGACAGATAGACACTACTCTAATACTACAAATACCTTAGAGATCTGTATTATAGGATTTTATAGTCAAGCTACTAAAATCCAAAGACCTAATAACAGGAGTTATATATGATTCACTTCTAGTTATTAGCAAATAACTCACAAAGTATATAATACTTGTACTATATATAGAAGCAAGTATATAGAACACCTAGTCTATGTGTTCCTACAGGAAGTAGTTGCTCTATATAGTCTACTAGAAGAAATAATCTCAGACAGAGATAAGCTCTTTACCTTGAAATTCTAGACAGCTCTTACAGAACAACTAGATGTAAAAAGAAAGCTATTAACATTAAACAAATAGAGGAACTAAACAAATAAATTAAGTTATTAAAGTATACTTAAGATATTATATAAACTATTGTGGAGGGGCAGAAAAGCGAGTATAGCGCGTCCCGATAGCGCTGGGCACGAAACTCAAGTAAAGGAATAAATAAAAACAAAAGGCAAAAGAGAATAACAAACAAAATTAAATTAAAAACTACTTCCTCACTGAACTCCCAAAATGTGTGTCTCTAAACTAAAAGAAGAAAGAAAGAAAAAAAACATAGAAAAATAAACTGTTCTGTCTATGCCTTAATATCTGCCTTGGGTTCCAGGCCGCTAGTAGTTGAGGGCATGCCCCGTATCACGTGACTATGAACCCCATGTTCTTTGTGCCGACAACGAATCCCCGCCACATTCGTCCCCCCTTCAATAAGTGCCCGCCCTCGGGTACTTTTCAGAAAGAAAAGAAAAGAAACCCTTACCTCCTAACACTTCTTCTGTCTTATCCTCTACTCTCATTCAGACCTATATAAGTCTTGCCTATCCCCGCCTACGTTTCCATCGTCTCCATCTTCAAGATCTTTAATAACAAAATCACCTAAGGTTAGTGTTTGTGAAGTTTTCTTTCTAGGACTACTAGAAAGTTGTGCTTAGTATTCCTCTTCAAGGTCTTCTGTTAGATTAATAACCTCGTCATCAGAATCATATACAACATTAGGAGCTTCTTTCCACTTGAAGTATGACTTGTTACTATACACTTTCTGTTTAGCACTCTAGAGTTCCCGATAGGCAACCTTGATGTATAACTTTGCATTTGCGCGCTACTTCTTAATAACATTGATGTCATTTGCCTTCTCATCCTTCTGTAGCCAAGAATCTCTCTTAATTCGGACACTCTAATCATCGAAATCGAGTCGTCCAACTAAAGAGTCTAAAAGAGCTCCAAGTCCAGTTAATAGAACAGAAGCACGAAAGCCACCTAGCTCTGGAGATCCACTATATCAAAGCACTAAAGGGGTCTGTAGCTTCCTGTGCTATTTCACAACGTCATCATACTTGACTCTATTCTCGAGCTTTCTGTTCTTATCAACAGCGACAAAACTAGCTGAACAAGAGAAACGTGTAGTGTGTAATTCATAGTTGTGTTGTTGTGGAACACTAGATCTTGTAAAAAGAACATTGCTAGTGTTCAGAGTACATTTGGTCCATCTAACTTGATTTTCTACACAGATCCTTCCTAGTTAGTAGAGATGTAGAGCCAAAGAGACTTCAACATATCCACCTGTCTCGCTAATGTCCTTGAGCCATTTTGTAATAACTTTAGGATCTGTATTAAGCAAGAAGGTGTCTTCTTTATTCCCAGCAAGCACGACTTTATCCTAGAGTACAGTGATTTTTCCTAAGCATCTAGTGTCCCCCTTGTAAAAACATATGTCGACCTCACAAGTATCCTCATTTGTGTAGTAGCACTGTGCAGCTGTGGGGTATGCTACTAATCAGGTTTCTTTGTCTTTACAGAGATTTACCTAGGCTGTGTAAAGACCAAGATCCTGGCGAACAAGTTGTTGGAAAATCGAGTAATACATATTAGAGAGAGTCCTAACACACTGTTTTCCTGTAGATTGTAAATAGTAGTAGTATATTCTAATTTCATCTTCAAGGATAGCTACTATCTGTTTGTTATTCATAAGCCAGTTGAAGAACTTTGTCGAAACCCCGTAATGTTCATACTCTAAGTTAATATTTGCAATGAGGGACCATAGTTTCAGGGTACTAGTGTTGAATTCAGGGACAACTAGTTCAGCAGGTATAAAACGTTTAGTTCTAAGTAAGAGCTTGTCTTAGATAGCTTAAATTTGTGATGTCTAGACAAAGAAATCTATAGTTTAAGAGTGACAGTATGACTTGTAAAAGGAACTGTCTGTGAAGGATTGATTATAAACAGCTAACATTCTATGTATTAGTTCTTTGTGTGTTACTCCTTGAGTCTTCATATCAAGGTGTTTGGCAAGAAGTTGAACGTGTTTGTAGTAGGGCTGTGGTGTTTGTTCTTCGAGAACCCATTCCTTAATTAGCTTAATGAGTTCCATTAGGCGGTGGAAGTCTAGCACTTCTTTTGTGTACTTATCCAAGCCTTCCTTCCATTTTTCTGTTATGTTATATATACAGTCGAAAATTTCAACAATCTTAGTTTGTTGTTGGACTCGTGGATACTTTGATAGTATTTTGCTTGTCAGGTTCTTATATAATACTCCTTCTATAGCTTTTCTCTTTCTTGATAGTTCTAGGGTTTCTAGCGCTTTGCTTTAATCAGAGGTGGTTTAGTTTAGCTATATGTTTGAAACTGTAATTGGTTCTTCAAGAACAACTTTGTCAGAGAACTGAGGAAAGACTTCTTTATGTAGATGTCCATCTACAAGAAGTCCTGATTCGCTGATCTTTAGTCTAAATTCTGTTAACTTATCATCGCGTAGATTGACGTGTTAGTCTAGAATTCCAGACTTAACTCTCTCTATAACAGCTTTAATGTCTCTGCTTAACAATCCACCTCTCTTGTGCTATCCTCCTCCTAGTTTCGGCTTTTGATTTCAGCGTAGAATTTCGTTATTTAGAAGCTGAATGCTATTGTATGTAGATGTATTTTTAAAGAGGGTGTTTAGGTCAATAAAGAAGTTCTTCCCTGCATGTTTGAAAAGGGCCTTAAGTTATTAGTGAAGTACTTGACCTCGTTGGTTAGGAATGTTGCATAGCAAAATAGCTATTCTCTTCTCCTTCTTGCTCCTCTGGGTTCTGATTTCAATCACAGCTTTAGCAATTGCTCTATTTTCCAATGTCAACTTGTCCTTTAGTTTGTCCGTGAGTCCAAAGAGAGAAGGGTCTACAAGGCTGTTTGCCTAGTCTAGCAAAAGGTCTTTGTATCCCTCCTTGATTCCAAGTAGGCTTGAGCTTACTTACATGATTGCAATGTGTCTGTCTTGGATTCTATAGTATACTACATAGTCTCGAGCTTCTTGTGTATTCTGGATTTGGACTCCTGCAATGTCCAACGGGGCTCTAATAGCAATATCTATGTTTTGTTGGCTCTGTGGGGTTGACATAGTTGATGTAAGGGTGGGTTTCTAGCAGATCTGGAGAAGTATAGAGGCGTTTTCTTTTTTTCTTGGATTTGAGAGTTGCTTAGTAGCGTGTAGTTTCTTGCTATTAGTTTGTATAAATGAGTAGTGCTTGTTTGTGATATTGTTGTAGGAGGTAGAAGAGGTTAAGGCCCGTTTGTGTTAATTTAGAGCAAACGAGTCAGCAGATCGGCGCTAGGCCTAAAATGGAAGCCTTCTCCTAAAGTAAATAAAAATAAAAATAAAAATAAAAAAAATAAGAAGTAGGAAAAATAAAACTTCCAAGGAAATAATAGTAGTAAGGAAATAAATGTTCGTCCCCCCTTCAATATAGAGACGCCCTCGTTTCTAAAGGGAAAGATCAAAGAGAATAAGAGTAAGGTAACACAGTTCTTCCTATTCCCAGTCTTCTTCAAATCATACATACTTACGCCTCTCTTGTTCTACAATTTAAGGAATGCCTACTTCTATCAACAGCTTCTGTTTGTGATTTGTCATAGCTCCTAGAGAGGTGGGTCGTGTCTTTCTTTCGATGAACTTCTTTAGTCTGTTCCCAGCAAATGTTCCAGCTAACTCAGTCCCATCTAGTTCAGTGAGCTAGTAAGTTCCCTTCTTTCTGTCTGCTTTACTGATTTTAAATGGCCCTAGCCATTGATAGGCAAGCTTTGTGTTTGATGATTTGTCGACATCTGTTCAAAATGTATTATGGCAGAGAACAAGGTCTTTAATTTCAAAAGGTTCTAATCTGATTTAGTGGCTTGCATCAAAGTATTCTTAGCCATTCTGTTAATGTTGATCCTTTTGTAGCATAGATTCTTCTATACCCTCATCTCTTATTTCAATCATTTTAGCTCGGGCTTCTAGCAACTACGTTCTTGTTTTAATCTCTTTCCACCCAATAGTACTCTATGTCAGATGTTCAGCCTCAATTGGGAGTATAGGTTCTTGCTCATATACAAGGTAGAAAGGTATATGGCCAGTAGGTGCATATACAGTAGTACAATCCATGAACAGGATTGCATTAAGATAACAAGTCTACTTACTAGTACTGCCACTTGTTAAGGCAAGTAGTCCCACAGTAATCAGTTTATGGCCCCTCTTAATCATTCCATTCCCTGGAGCATGGTATGCTGACACTTGAACCTACTTAACACTATAGGTAGTCAATATATCGATAACTTCCTTCTTGAATTCAGGACCCCCATCAACTATAAGACGATCGAATAACCTATGTCTACAGATTAGATCTTCCTAAATAAACTTGACTATTGATTTTGCGTCTGCTTTTACTAGTGCCCTTGCTTCGACCCATCTAGAGAAATCATCTCTACATACTGCAAGCTTTGTCTTGCCTTCGCTCATAGGTATGTAGACTACATTAATTACAAGCTTGACAAACAACCCATTAGCCTTTTGAGGGTACAGTGCTTCTTCTAGTCGAGTTCTAGATGCGAGTTGACAGTCCCTGTAGCTTGCTATATATTTCTTGACGCTTATCTAGCAGTTGTTCTAGTAGTATTGTGCAGCTACCCTAGCATATGTAGACTCTCTTCCTTTGTGTCCTGTTTCATTATAAAGTTTTTCCAGGATCTTAAGTCACTTCTCTTCTGAATCTATCACTAGTCAGGGAACAAAGGTCTTGCTTTGGTTTTTCCACAATTGTCTATCCCTAACACTGAACTAAGTGGCTTTGTGTTTAAAAGAGCAAAACTCTGATTGCGACATCCCTGGAGGGCGTTCAAGTGTAGTCAGCTATCTTGCAATACGCTAGGATTCTTCAGAATAGTCGCTGCCTAAAGGGTCCTGGTTCTGCATGTTGCTTTGCATGTCCTGTTCAGTCGACGCCTTAATGTCTGCCTTGGGTTCCAGGCCGCTAGTGGTTGAGGGCATGCCCTGTATCACGTGAGCAGGAACCCTAGCCTGAATCCTAACCAGTGAAATAGACAGATAATTAAGCTCAGTAGTAACCCAGTCATCGATGTCAACGTTGTATTTTTCATCTATGTCGTCTGATGTAGTACATAGTCTTCGCGATAATCCGTCTGCTGCTGTGTGTTTAGTGCCTTTCACGTGACGTACTTCAAAGTTGAACAGGCGAATCCAAGCGATCCATTGAGTAACAAGAGCTCCAGGCAGATCTGTTGCAGCTCTGTTTAACTGTACTACTAGGACGTTTGCATCTGTTTCGAGAATAAAATATATACTATACAACTAGTACTATAGCTTCTGGAATGCTTTAAGGACGCCTCTACATTCTTGTTTTGTTGTATCATAGCCTTGTTCTGCTTTGTTCCAAAGGCCACTGTTATATCTTGTAACCTGTAGTTTGCTAGCTTTGTCTAGTTGTCCTAAGGTGACTCCTTATCCTTGAAGGCTAGCATTGACTCTAACAATAATATCTCCCTACTCAGGTCTATACTAGATTTTCACTAAAACAGGGGTAGTCGTGAGTACAAGCTTGAGATTATCTATCAAAGTGTCTTGTTTAGGTCCCCAATCCTAACTCACTCCTTTCTTAAACAGTTAATAGATAGGCTCAGCTATTATAACGAAGTTTTTGATCTATATACAATAGTAGACACAGACGCCCACAAACGCTCTTCCTTTAGTAGCATTCCTACATAGTAACTATTCGAGGATCTTTATAATCTTAGAACTAGCAGGACGGCGACCCTCGGCTCCACAGACAAAGCCTACAATGTTCATTCTATCTTAACAGAACTGAGACTTTGGTCTAATACAAGCTCCTGCTCTTTTAATTTAGTCTATTACTTTGTCAAGATTCTAGATATGCTCAAAGACAAATCTTTAGACTCCTAGCAGGCATTCCTTGTTGTTGTATTTTGTATATAGTCCTTTTACCCCAATATCATTAACAAAGGGTAGTGCTATATTAGGGTACAGGTCTTTGAGAATCCTCATCACTACTCAAACAAACTAGGCAACAGAATTTGTTGCTCCTTGGGGTAGTGTTGTTATTTGGAGTAAGCTAATTAGGGTCTAAAAGGCAGTTATGTCTCTACTTCTTTTGTTGAGTGTAAGCTGATTATATCTAAAGAAGAAGTCGATCAAGGACGCACAACAGCAGCCAGTAAATTCCTCTGAAAACTCGTTGACCAACAGAGGTATGTTTGTGTCCCTTAATGTAACTAAGTTCATTTTCATTGCAGCATTAATAAGCCTGTAGGTTCTAGCTGTCTTCTTTGCTACCAAGAACCATGGATTCCGATAAGGACCATCACAGTATTCTAAAACTCCTCTTTTTAGTTAGTCTTTAAGCATTTGAGTAACTGTTGGAATCAATGACCGAGGACATAGAAAATTAGCCTCTTGCTAGGCTTGATACTCTATCATCTTAATCTTAATCAGCGGGCAAACATCTTTGTGTATCTTTGTGTAATTAACCTAGTCAAACGCTATTACTCCTTTGCGGTTTAGTAGCATTTCAACCAGCATTTCTCTTTCTCGAGCATATAGCCAGTCTCTGATATTGAGCTACTCTATTTGTTCCTTCGTCAATCTTGAGCCCTTCTAAATGTTTGAAATCCAAGGAAGGAGGTGTTCTTTGAATTGTCCTAAATGCTCTTAGTAGTGTTCTCTTGCTTTTGATTTCTCGTACTAGTTAGGTATTCCGCCCAGTGTGTCTCCTGTTCTATTACTTATGTCGACTAGTTGTACTTTGTTTGCTTTTGATTTATATACTATATTAACTTGTGTAATTCCAGAAATGTTGTTTCCCCCTCCTTTTCTTCCCTGCCTAATTTGTGCTTTAGATCTTCCCTGGCTTGCTCTCTATATCCTCTTTCCTGTTGACTCTGTTTTAAAACACAAGGAAATCCCATTAATAATACAAGACAAACACTAACCAGGAAAAATAAGTAGTATGTCTCTAGGACCTGAATCAACCTCTCTACAAGTCTCTCTTAGTCTCCTCTCAAATCGAAAATCAGAAACTAATAACACAAAATTTAAAATATATAGAACAGTCTTTATCCCACTGCCAGATAAATTTGAAAAACTCTCTCCAACTCCCAAGTTCCTTTCTCTGTGGCTAGCACTTAGCTTAGGAAAAATGCCAGCTCTTTGTTATTCTTCTTCTCCTTCTTCTACAAAGGCCTGTTTGTTTCGCAATAGTCTCTGCATAGGTGGGATAACAGTAACTGTACAACTAGAGCCTGACTCTAGGTCTGTTATTACAGCTTCTGTAGATCCATCTAATAGATACTCAAAGGTTAACTACATCTTCTGATTAAACAGCTGTCCTAACAGAATAATTAGCAAGTTCTTGATCAAGAAGAAGACTGTATTGCAGGATATGCCTTTAGCGACTTCGACCTATATATAACACATGCCAGAGAATCTTAAAACCTGTCCAGAGACTGTCTTTAGCTTCAGGTGTTCGATGCTTATTACTGGGCAACCAAGACGTTTTGCTAGGCTCAGAGGTGCTATGTTGCACTCTGCTCCAGTATCAAGCATTACAAAACTGTCCTCTGAGTTCTTGGATCCTCGTATAGTAACAGTCATTTTTGGAGTAGCAACAATCCAACCTTGATCAGCGTATTGGTTGAGTACTGTACTCAAGGTGCCTACTCTAACAGTTCTTTTGTCTGGTTTAACCCTACTAAAGCTAGACAAGAATTCAGCCTATAATTCCCTTACAGTTTAGAAGTACTCTACTCAATAAGCAGTGTCTACCTAGAGTTGTGCACACAAAGAGGGTTCTAGGTTTGCAGATCTAATAGTATCTAGGATTTCTTTCATCCCTTTTGTTATTACTAGCCGAGTGTCTACAGTTCTTAGTGTCTTTTTCTAAGTAGTCTCCTTCACTGGTTCGAGTATTTAGGCGTTTGGGCTAGTAACTGTCTCGTTGACTTCTATGTCTGTAGTAGGCTCAGATAATTCCTGTAGTACGTATATCAAAGGCCTCTTTGTCTTTGGTCTTGGTAGTTTTTGTTCTAACACTATACGTTGATCTAGTGTTTCCTTGGCACTGTTCCAAACTGATTCTCTTCCCTTTTTAGGCGCTCCAACACCATAAACATTCACCTCCTGCAACAGTTCCTCTACCAGGTCATTGATGCTCCTTCCTTCTTCGTCTTCAATCATCTCTAGCTGAACTCCAATAGTCGATGTTTCTGGTTTCTGAAGAATAGCAACACTCTCTTAGGTCGTTGGTTTTCTTCTAAGTTGAGCTTCTCTAGCCTCCAACTTCTGAGTCTCTAAATGTTGTCTGTTCTCTTGCCGTCTTGAGACATTAGAGTCCTACTCTGTGCCTGTAGTATGTAAGATAATCTAAGAAACCCAAGGAGTATTGCTTTGGAGCATTAGTAGTAATGCATTTGGCTGATAGGGCCTAATGCATAGTTGCTTTGCGTTGTTCTAGTAACAGACGTTTTTCACTATAAGTTTACGTAGAAGGGGACATTAACCTGAGTACGTATGTAGATATAAGCTGTCTCGGTTACTGTTTTGGTCTCTTCTATGACACATATAGCAAATCTGTTGTTGGTCATGTGAGTTGTAACTATATGCTGTATTTATTTCCACGTTTCTAGGGTTAGCTAGGATAGGATTGTTTCTGCCACTATTTTCGAGTTAGCGAGGGTATGTCTCCCTATTGTTGTATTCGAATCCTCTGCCACAGCTATGTCTAGAAAAGTCTCCTCTTTCACTAGGGAAGGAAGGTTGCATCTAAGCTGCTTGTACTTGCGCTTGGAAAGCTTAAGCTTGTGCCTTGTACATTCAGATAGTTTCAGCCTAATGGATTAAGAGCTTATCAAAGATATTCGTTAATTAATCAATGGATTTTGCTATAGGATCTGTCTGTGTAGTAATAGTAGGTAGTGTGTTAAGACAAGAAGTAGTAGTAGTGTTTGAAAGGTGCTTGGCGTTGTGAGGTCCTCTAGTAGTTACTCCTTTGATGATATCTTCAAAACTTCCCATTTTGGCCTTGTAAGTATTCGGATCCCTATCCTCTTGAAAGCGTTTAACACTCACGTCTATTTCGTGTTCTTTTGTAGCAGTATCATAGAATTTCATGTAATTGAGAGTTGCTCCATCACCTTGATCCACCTTGTGTTCCTTAATAATCCTTTTTACAATCCTACTAGGCAGCTCATTCATAAACATGTTTGACCGTTTGAGATTCTCAATTAGTCCTTGATTGTCAAGTTTGGACAATACTCAATGGAAAAGAGAGATAAAGGTCTTCGTGTCAATAGAACCTTCCCTGGCCTAGTACACAAGAGCTTAAAGGAAATTGTAGCTGTTCTTGAGGTACTCGTCGTTGCTGTCTCGATATTTCTTTCTGATCACAGTATAAAAGGCTAGTTCATTGTATAGTGTCTGTGTATATTCCTTTATTGCCTCTACTTTGTGTTAATAAGCTAGATCCATGTATCGAAGGATTCTCTTCCTTTTTGCTTCGCCTTCTATAGCATAGTCTTCTGTAAGGTTGTCCTATGTTTCCAAGAACTCAGTAATGTTCTGACCAATGAAAAATAGTGCTCTGGGAGAGACAGTGCTTAGCATTACCGTTTGTATAACATTCAGACTGCCTATGTTGTTCATGTTAGTAGCTAAAGTGTTGTGTTGAATGTTGTTTCGGGGTACGAATTGAGGGTTCTCTTGGGACTTGTTGTAAGAGCTCTCTGGATCTAGTCACATAGGTGAAGTAATATTGTCTAGTGTTGAAGGTCTCTCTGAGGGTGTCGAATCCAAACTCGAATCTTGTTGTCCTCCTTCCTTCATTCCCGTCTTCAATCTCTTTTTTCTTGTCCTCCTTTCTTCTTCAGTTCTGTCCTCTGCCTGTTTTTCTGCTGTCTTCTAATCTTTTTCTCTTTTTTTTCTTCCTCTTTTTTCCTCGATTCTCTGTATCCCCTTTTCTAGGGTATCTCTTGTTCTCCTTAATATCAAAATCCAAAACAATAGACTGATCTTATTTAAGAGACTCTACACCTTACTCCATCTGATGATTTTTTTTGATATTGTATTGTTGTCCTGGGTCCATGCCCTCGTCGCTACTCGTCTGTTTCTCGGTAGTGCTAAGATCTTCTTATTTCTGGTCTCCATTCTTCTCCTTCCTTGGTTCGCGCTTATTCGGGCCATAGGGTCTTGGTACCCCTTTCTTTTTCTCTCAACATTCCTTCCTTTACTTGAGAGTGCGAATAGCTTCACTTGACTGTGTTCCTCCCTGCGTTGGTCACTATTTGTGGAGGGGCAGAAAAGTGAGTATAGCGCGTCCCGATAGTGCTGGGCACGAAACTCAAGTAAAGGAATGAATAAAAACAAAAGGCAAAAGAGAATAACAAACAAAATTAAATTGAAAACTACTTCCTTACTGAACTCCCAAAATGTGTGTCTCTAAACTAAAAGAAGAAAGAAAGAAAAAAAACATAGAAAAATAAACTGTTCTGTCTATGCCTTGATATCTGCCTTGGGTTCCAGGCCGCTAGTGGTTGAGGGCATGCCCCGTATCACGTGACTATGAACCCCATGTTCTTCGTGCCGACAACGAATCCCCGCCACACTATAAGTAAGACAACTAGGTTAAACTTCTACTACTAGTATAGTTTGCCTACAATAGTTCAACAACAGAAACTACACTTGTTATACTATTCTATACTAATTATAGGTATAAATTAGTTACTTATTAGAACCTATTACTAAGTACTGTCAATAATAACAAAGTAGGATTACAAGACTACGAACTTAGAGAATTACATATAAAGCTTGTAAAGTAACTTTAGTTTATAGCAAAACATAATATATACTACTATAATAAATAACATAGTTAGAAGCTAACGTTAAAAGAGAGAGATAAAGTCTATTTAGTTAGAAAAAACATTAACACTAAAAGACTAAGTAGTAAACTAGACTACAAAAAACTTAGACTATTTAAAATCAAACACGTTAAAGAATCTTTGAATTATAAACTTATACTACTAAAAACTATAAATATCTATCTAGTATTCTATGTATCCTTGCTCAAACTAGTACTACTAGGAGTACTACTAGCTCTACTCACTGAAATTCAACCTATTAACTCTAACACAGAGTATAAGGTTAAGAGAATTCTTGACTACAAACTTGTTAGAGGACAAACTAAATACTTGATCAAATAGTTAAATTACCTATAATCAGAGAACACTTAGGAACCTAAGTCAGGCCTAAGTTACTCTTAGTTAGTATCTAGTTTCTACTAACAAAACCTAAACCTTCCTAGAAGGCTAGGTTACTAAAATCAGGAAGAGTCTTGTTAACTAAGAGAAACTCAGGGAAAGCGTCGGTTGTAGGAGAGGTAGGCAGACAGGTGTCTCTAGACACCCTCTCTGCTACTTCTCTTAACTCTACCTCTTCTAGTTCATCTATACTCTTTAAACTACAACAGAGCATCTCTGCTTCTCTTTTCTTTAGGAACTTATACTAGCGCACAAGACAGTCGAGACAGCCTTCAGCTACAGCTATTGCCTTAGTATACTTCTCACAGGCTAATCTTTTAGCTACACAAGCCTACTGCTTCTTAGCTTCTAGTTTTTCCTCTACTCTCTCGAGAGCATCCTAATCACCTATTAAAGGTATTTTAACATTATATTTCACACTAAGACAAGTATATTTAGAACAACAAGAGGAATTAGCTATAGAAGATATAATACATGTCTTTTTAGACTTTTCGTAATTAGAACAAGACATTATTTTGTAGCTAGTGTTTTCAATTTATTGAGAAAGTTAGATATGTTCTCTTATCTTCTTCTAGGGATCTGTGGTTATGTTAAAAGAAGAAGAAGGTCGCTGACCTCTTTGTAATATTTCTTAGGTTATACTTAGGCGTAGAGACACGCTAGGCTAAGAAGGGGATAGTGTTACAAATTATATACTAGCACATAATAAGTGAAGTCTAGGCGGCGCCCTAACAGAACAAGCACTTAACAAAGCCTTAGTAACACATAGAGATTAGTTAGAATAGCTACCTAATCCAGGAATCTCATTTATATATAGTTATATAACAGATCTTTAGATCTTAACAAATCTTAGAGTCCTAGGATCCAACCAGATCTATAAGCAGGAAGGCTCTATATATAACTGACACGTCTGCTATTAGATAGAGGCTTTATACTTAACTTAGTTTAACTTTAGTATTTAATATATCTTGTTTTAACATCTCAAGTTCAAGTAACTAGTTTACCTTTAAGTAAACACCTCAGCGACCCTTACTTCCTACTGTAACTAAACCAACGAAGACCTAATCACACTTGTTAGACCTGTAAGTTTATAATTCGTTATACTTAGCTATAGTAAGTCAGTGTCTTCGCCTGTGCTATTGCTACAACTTAATTAATGTATCTTTAAGTGGATTTGTATTTAATACATTATAAGTTTCAATCTTTATATTCTACTTATATTAGTTAAAACAAACCTCTCCTTTTAGTCTCTTATACTTATGCTAGAACAGATATATATAGCACTCAAAGATGTCTAGATAGTAAAGTAAGGAGCCTTAGGTGTTTGTCCTATGCTTTCTGTAACGAAACCTACTATTGTACCGAAAGTAACAAAGGTGACTAAGTCTCGAACATTAGTATACAGTAAGAGGTTCAGGTGCGCTAGGTGTTTACTCAAAGGTAAACTTGTTACTTGAACTCAAGGAGTCAAAACAAGATGTATTGAATACTAAAGTAAGTTGAGCATAAAGCTTCTATCTAATAGCAGACGTACTAGTTATATATAGAACCTTTATTCTCCTAGACCTAGAGGGAGCCTAAGATTCTCAAGCTCTAACGCAAGCTCCTGCAAGCTCCAGCTGTTATGTGACCACGTTATATAATAATTACAACCAGAAATCCTTGGATTGCTTCGCTAGTCTAATCAATCTCTATTTGCTATAAGTTTTACAGGTGTACTTGACCTGTCAGGGCGCTGCCTAGTCTTCACTCTTCACGTGCTAACACGTGATTCGTGACACTATCCCCTTCTTAGCTTAGCGTGTCCCTACGCTTAAGTACAACCTAAGAAATATTGTCAGAAGGTTACTAACCTTCTTTCCTTATATTATGTCCTCTAAAATACAGAAGTATAAACAGTGTATCCTACTCTTTGAAACTATCCAAGTGTACAGTTCTAAAATTATGCCTTGTTCCAACTATTGTTAGTACAACTGAAAATGCTTTGCCCTTAACAACAAATCACAGAAGTACAGGGAGTGTGTTCGTCGAGGCGTGAAGTACAACGCTCTTTAGTCTGCTAACAACGATTTACAAAACATTTGTCTCGAGGAGGAACGTTTAAAATTCGAAAGAGATATAGCTTTTGAAGTAGCCATAGCTGGTTTAGCTTGTGTCCGCGAGCTCGAGCAGCGTCAACAAGAGCTTCGTGAGCGTGGAATTGACATAGTCCGGCGGGGCCTCAAGACGCTTAACGAACTCGACGCTGCTAAGGAGAAAGAGAGAAAAGAGAAAGAAGAGAGAGAACAGAGAGAGGAAGAGACAGCTAGGCTAGCAGCCATTTCTATCCCTGCCACTTCCGACCCCTCCCTTGACCTGGGCCTCGACCTATTCTTTCTCTTGTCTTTTTCTACTGACCACGAGATATAGGCAAGCCTAGGTTTTAGTAGTAGAACTCCTGAAGTTCCTCCTAGCACTAGTTGAGATTTCCCTTTAGTTCCTAAGTGTTCTCTGAATGTAGGTAATCTAACTATTTAATTAGGTACTTGACCTATCCTCTAATAACCTTATAGTCAAGAATCTTCTTGACTTTGTATTCTACGTTAGAGTTGACAGGTTGAATTTCTGTGAGTAGGGCTAGTAGTGCTCCCAGTAGTACTAGTTTAAGTAAGAATATATAGAATACTAGATAGATATTCATAGTCTTTAGTAGTGTAAGTTTATAATTCAGAGGTCCTTTGACACGTTTAATTTTAAACAGCCTAAGTTTTTTGTAGTCTAGTTTGCTACTTAGTCTCTTTGTGTTAATGTTTTTTCTAACTAAATAGACTTTATCCCCCTCCTTTAACATTAGCTCTTGATTATGTTGTTTATTGTAGTAGTATATGTTTCTTTCTACTATAAATTGTAATTCTAATGTAAGTTCCTTATGTAGTTCCTTGCTTTTTGAGACCTAAACCTAGGCTAACTAATTGTCTATAGTTATGTTCAGTAGTTCTTGATATACTACTAATTCATACTTAAAATTAGTATAGAATAGTGTAACAAGTGTTGTTTCTGTTGTTGAACTATTATATAAGAACTGTGCTAAAGGCAGTAGCTTAACTCAATTGTTTTATTAGTAGTTTACAAAGCATTGTAAGTATACTTCAACTACTTGATTTATTCTTTTATTACCTTTATTTGTCTGTGGGTAGAAAGCTGTAGACAACTTTCTCTTTGTACCTAGGCGCTTAGTAAGAGCTACCTAGAATTTTGAGGTAAAGAGTTTATCTCTGTCTGAGATTATCTCTTCTAGTAGTCTGTGTCTTGAGACTACTTCTCTCAGGAATATAAATGCTAATTCCTCTGCTGTACTTGACTCTATATATAGTACTAAGATTATGTACTTTGTAAGTTAGTCTATAATAACTAGAATTAAATTATATTCTACTCCTGTTATTAGATCTCTAAATTTTGGTAGCTTGACTATAAAATCCTAAGATACTGATTTCCAAGGTCTTTGTAGTATTAGAGTAGTACTTATCTGTCTACAAGGTGTATAGCAGGAAGCCTTGTTCCTAGTACAGGTATTATACTCTAATATCACTTCCTTGACTACTACTACTACATGCTTAATGTAGTAGTATTGTTTTAGTTACTAGAGAGTTCTTTGAATTCCCTAGTAACTATAAGCAGAAGCTATATAGTATTCGGTAACAAATTTTTTTGCATATAAAGTAGAAACTCTAAGTTTCCTATCTTTATATTATAACGCCTTATTAGGTTTGTTAGTAGAGTGTACTACATTAGTGAAATCTCCTTCTTTTGCTTATTAGTTTATAACAGGCTTTTCTTTAACTTAAGCAGTAAGAATCTTCTTCCTCTAAGGCCTATCTTCTACGCTAGTCGCTGTGATTTCGTGGATTGTTAGAGCTAAGTCTTTATTATTAAGGACTTTTAGTATTAGTATATACTAATATTCCTTGTTGTCTTTGTACTCTAGTTTCCTACTAAGAGTATTAGCCTAAGGATTTAACGTTTCTTTAATATAACGAATTGTTATTCTAAACCTAGCTAACTTCTAAAACTATCTAGCTAGTCTCTAGTTACTAAGTTCCTTAGATGTTGTAAAAGTATAAAGATTCTTATAATTAGAGAGAACAGTTAATAGATATTTTACACCCTAGAGGTATATTCTCTAATACTACAAGGCTAGAACTATAGCAAGAAGCTCTTTCTCAAAAATGCTATAATTCTACTAAGTAGAGTCTAAAGTTTTAGAGAAGTATATAACAGGTATTAACTTCTCATTCTCATCTAGCTATAAGTATACTACTGTGATTACTGTGTCTAAAGCATCTGTCTCAATAGTGCTAGGTTTTCTTCTGTTGTAATTCCTAAGAATAGGTTCTGTAATAAACTGTTTCTTAATTTCCTAAAATACTACCTCTGTAACCTTGTCTTAAACAAATAGAACACTCTTCTTAGTGAGATTTGTTAAAGATTTTGATATTCTAGTGTAATTCCTTATAAATCTTTAGTAGAAGTTAGTAAAACCCTAGAATCTCTAAACATTCTTAACGTTCTTTAGAGACTCTTATTTCGTAACATCTTTTATTTTCTTAGAGTCTACCTTAATCTTCTCTAGGGAAATTAGATGCTCTAAGAACATAGTATAAGTTACTCTAAATTTATATTTCAAGAGCTTAAACTAAGAGTCTACTCTAAGAAGTCTCTGAAGTACTTCTTGTATATGTTTCTTGTAGTTCTCTACTTTTTCTGAGTATATTAGAATGTTGTCTAAGTAATATATAATAGTTACCTCTAACAAGTTGTCACGAATTACGCGTCACAACGTGATAAGTAAGTCTAGACAGCGCTCTAACAGAACAAGATACTATTAAGTAGTTACAGGTTTTGAGGATTAGCTAGAGTAGCTAGCTAACCTAAGGATTTCCTTTAGTTACAGTTACGTAATAATTTATATTAACTACATTAACAGGCAATGCTAGCGATAAGAGTTAACAGCATCAACAAGCGATGTTAGTAATCTACAAGAATAAAGGTTCTATATATAACTAGTACGTCTGCTATTAGATAGAAGCTTTATACTTAACTTTACTTTAGTTTTTAATATACATTGTTTTGTCTTCTTGAGTTTAAGTAATAAGTTTACCTTTAAGTAAACATCTAGTATATCTAAACCTCTTCTTGTATTCTAACCTTCGAGACTTAGTTACCTTTGTTACTTTTAGTACAATAGTAGGTTTTGTTATACTTTAAGCATCTGCTTAGAAGTTCAGTTACTATAGCTCTAACTTCACTAAAACCAGCTGTTGCTAGCTCTAGTACTAGTTGAACAAACTTGTTAACTCTCTCTAGTAGTACTAAGAGAACTCAACCCCAGGCCACCTCTGTTATACTATTGCTAGACAACAAACTAGCACTAGTAGACTCTAACTACAACAACGCAAGCATGCCTAATGTACCTGAACCCTTTAAGGTTAAAGTACTTGAAACTATCTAAGTCAAGCTACTAGATATATATTATAGAAAGAGAAACAAGCTTGAATTATTCCTTCTCTAGATAGATATCTACTTTAACTTTAACACAGACAAATTTAGTAACAATTACAACTTATAATCGATTTTTGTAATCTCCTACCTTAGAGGAGCTACACTAGATTAGGCTCAACCCTACCTTAAAGACTTCTTCACGAACAAAGATAACAACAGATCTATAGAGGACACCTAAGTAATGTTTAAATCCTAGATAGGATTTAAGACAGTAATTAGAAAGGTATTTAGAGATTTCAACGTAATCCAAACAGCTGTATAAAAGCTTTTAGACTTAAAACAGACTAGATTAGCTGTTAGTTACACTAATGATTTCCAACGTTACAGAAACAAGTCTAGATAGAACGCCCTCGCTCTTATAGACCTTTTTCATAGGAGATTAAAGGTTTACCTCTAAGAAGAAATAGCGAAACAAAACATAACTTTTATTAACATTAGTAATATAAATAGTAGTATTATCTAATTAGATAATCGTCTGTAGGAATTCAAGAAGTCTACTTAAGAGAGTAGAAGTTAGAATAAGAACAGAAGTAAGAGCAAGCGAAATAGCTAACAAAGTAAAGGCAAAGTAAACACAGCCTAGAAGAAATCTTTCAGGGAAAAGAAGCTATTCTAGAAAGAACGGAACCGCTGATGTAAGTAGAATTTATGCTACTTATGTAGCTAGTCAGGCTATAGAGCAAACGAATGTAGCTCAAAGAAGTAAACTAACAAGGGAAAGCAGGTCAATGCTACCTTCTAAAGGGAAGTAGCGTTGCTTAAGACACAGGAGCTTTCTAACGAAGAATTAGAAGTATAAGGGTATAGAACTCAGGTTGAGGAGAATAGCTCTATCCTTGAACAGTACTATAACACCTGCTCCAAGAGCGAACATAAGTTACTATTACAGGCCACCTATGAATCACCTACAAGCACGTTAGAGGAAGAGTCCTCTGAATCATTAGAGTTGTCTAAGGGAAATAATTAGAGTAGAGAACTCTAGGTCAGGGATATATAGGTCTTTATTAGGACCTATAAGAGAGAGAACTAATGAGTAGATATAAAAGGCGAAAGACTAGACTTCTAGTCTCTACATACTACTGTAGAACACAGTCCTATCCCTCTCTAGCAATATATTGTTAATAACAATTAAGTAGGTTATATCTATTTCAAACACAAGAACTCTAGATATATCTCTAGAGAAGAAAAGGAATATAACTATACTATAGACTACAACGAAACGCCGCCGCTAGCAGAGTTCTACTACCTGGTAGAAGGAGAACTTTAGGCTACTCAGGTCCTAGGTCCCCTTATAGCTAAGTAGGTTTGTTACTAACTACAGCTAACATCTAACTAAATATTAAACAAGTAGTTTACAGAAACGTTGCTAGATTGTTAGACAGATGTAGAATATCAACAGATATATAAAATAGTATACGTAGACTAGGAGAAAGTTATATTCTTCTCATAGGCTCAGAATGCTATAGCTTAGCTTAATAATGCTAAGAATAGAATGTTTGACATTTACTATATTAGACTAGAACTATATACTACTTCTGGAGAAAGCTAGTTATTTGTAACTACAACTATTAGAGGAAAAAAATTATAGATTATAATTGATTCTAGAGCAACAAGTAATTTCATATCCCTGAAAGCTCTTAGAAGGCTTAACATTCTAGTCAAGAAAACAATACTCTATGTTTTAAGTGTTTTTAACAGAACTAATGTTACTTACTAAAACAGAGTTATTAATTAACAAACTATCTCTACTAAGACAACTATTAACAGACACTGTTTAGACACATAATTCAACGTTGTCGAGATAGAGAACAAAGAAGTAATACTTAGTATGTTCTAGATTCAAGAGTATAATCTAGACATTAACTAGAAGAAATATAGTATTACTTTTAGTTAATATAACTGTATACAGTTATGACTGCAAGGCAGGAAGGAGGCTAGTACTACCTCTTCTAAAGTGCCTAGACACCTAGCCTAGAGTTCTCTACAGGTCAGCTAGACTGCTAATAACGTAATACCTGTGTAGTATAGAGAATTTTCAGAATTGTTTAATAACCTAGAGAACATATATACTCTCTCTAAACATTAGCTATAGGATTATGAGATTAAACTAAAAGAGAGTTATAACCTTAAGAAGCAGAAGCTTTAGCCTTATAATTAGAGGAACTTGTAGCTTCTTGAGAAGTATATATAAGAAGGAATTCAGAAAGAATACATCTGAAAATTAGACTCGCTAGTAGCTTCTAATATACTTATTATATTCAAGAAGAACAATCTAAATAGAAGAGTTTACGTTAACTACAGAGATGTTAACAAAGCAACAGTTAAGGACGCTTACCTATTGCTAGAAGGCTAATACTTATAGGACAAGTTAGGAAAGGCTAAGATATTTACTAAACTCAACTAGCGAAATGCCTTTAGCTTGATATAGATTAAGCAAGAGAACGAATAGAAGACAGCCTTTGTCTTGCTATTAGGTCTTTACAAGTATACAGTAATATTATTTAGTCTAACTAATACACCTACTATCTATCAAAAACAAAACAATAAAATACTTGAGAACCTTCTAGAGATAACTGCTATTTGTTACCTAGATAACATCCTTGTATTCTCGGAAAGATTAGAGGACTATAAGAGGTATATTAAAGAAGTCCTACAGAGACTTACTATAGTAGACTCTCGCCTCAAACTTTTGAAATATAAGTTTAGAGTAACTTATACTATTTTTCTAGAGTATACTATTACTCTAGAGCAAATGAAGGTAGACCCTGAGAAAGTCAAGACAATTCTAGAATAGAGATTACCTAAGAACGTCAAAGACGTCTAATTATTCCAGGGATTCACTAACTTCTATTAACAATTCATTAGAGACTATGCCAGAATCTTGAAACCTATAACAAACCTTACAAAAAAGAACATTCCTTTTATATAGAACAAGGTTGTTAAAGTAGTATTTCAGATAATTAAGAAATAATTCACTAAGAAACTAATTCTTAGGAATTACAATGCTAACAAGCTAAGTACTATTGAGACAGATGCTTCTAATACAGCAATTACTGCTATATACCTTTAACTAAACAACAAGGGGAAACTTATGTCTATAACATATTTCTCTAAGACATTAGATTCTGCTTAGCAAAACTATAGCATATATAAGAAAGAGCTTCTTGCTATAGTCCTAGCTTTAGAACATTAGAGGATCTACCTACAGAGCACAAAGCACTAGGTATTAATTCTCACTGATTATAAGAATCTCAAAACATTTACAACAACAAAAGAACTTAGTAACAGACGTCTTGTAAGGTAGTCTTAGACTCTTGCTAGATTTAATATTTTGATTTGTTATATAAAAGGAATAGATAATCCACGTGTAGATATACTAAGTTATTAACCTAGATACAAAGGAGATAAAGAGTACAAAAAGATTATAATCTTAAAGACTCTAGAAAACAGAGATCTAGCTCTAGCTGTATATAAAATAGTAGCGACAAGAGAAGGTCTATAGGCTAAGAAGGTTTGAAGGGCCTAAGAAATAGAGTAACTAGCTCTAGATAAATGAGAACCTATGCTAGAAAACTTGCCTAACAGTAGAGAGGACTTTATTAACATTTATAGAGCAACAAATGATTAAAACAACAAAGAACAGTATATAAACGAAAAGCTATATGTCTCTAGATCCTATATAAAGAAATTTATCAAAGAATACTATACTGCTCTAGTATATAGTTACCAGAGAGTTTGCTAAACTCTCTAGTAGATCAAGTAACACTACTATATTGACTACCTATTAGTAGTAGTCAAGGAAGTAATAGCAGAGTATGATACCTGTACTAGGAACAAGGCTTTCTGCTATATACCTTATAAACAGATAGACACTACTCTAATACTACAAATACCTTAGAGATCTATATTATAGGATTTTATAGTCAAGCTACTAAAATCTAAGGATCTAATAACAGAAGTCTTATATAACTTAATCCTAGTTATTGTTAAACAACTCACGAAGTATATAATACTCGAGCTATATATAGAAGCAAGTATAGCAGAACACCTACTCTATGTGTTCCTACGAGAAGTAGTTACTCTATATAGTCTACTAGAAGAGATAATCTCTAACAGAGATAAACTCTTTACCTTAAAATTCTAGACAGCTCTCATAGAACAACTAGATATAAAAAGAAAGCTATTAACAGCTTTTTACTCCTAGACAAATAGAGGAACTAAACAAATAAATTAAGTCATTAAAGTATAGTTGAGATATTATATAAACTACAAGCAAGATAATTAGGTTAAACTTCTACTCTTAGTATAGTTTGCCTACAATAGTTTAATAACAGAAACCACGCTTGTTATACTATTCTACGCTAACTATAGATATGAATTAGTTGCTTATTAGAACCCTTTACTAAGTACTATCGATAATAACAAAGCAGGACTACAAGACTATAAACTCAGAGAATTATATAAGAAGCTTGTAGAGTAACTTTAGTTTATAGCAAAATATAATATATACTACTACAACAAGCAACATAGTTAGAAGCTAATGTTAAAAGAGAGAGATAAAGTCTATTTGGTCAGAAAAAACATTAACACTAAAAGACTAAGTAGTAAACTAGACTATAAGAAGCTTGAACTATTTAGAATCAAATATATCAAAGAACCTTTGAATTATAAACTCACGCTACTAAAAACTATAAATATCTATCTAGTATTCTATATATCCTTACTTAAACTAGTACTACTAGGAGTACTACTAGCCTTACTCACAGAAATTCAACCTGTCAACTCTAACATAGAATACAAAGTCAAGAGAATTCTTGACTATAAGGTTGTTAGAGGACAGGTTAAGTACCTAATTAAATAGTTAGATTACTTACATTTAGAGAATACTTGGGAACTAAAGAAGAACCTTAACTAGTGCTTAGAGGAACTTCAGGAGTTCTACTACTAAAACCTAGGGTTGCCTACATCTTGTAGTTAGCTGGAAAGGAAGTAAAAAAGACTAGGTCAAGACCCAGGTCAGAGGAAGAATCAATGAGGTCAGGAGTAGAGAGGGCTGCTAGCCTAGCAACCTCCTTATCTCTTTTGTCTCTCTCTTTCTTTTCCTTCTCTTTTTCTCTCTCCTTAGCACAGTCTAGCTTGTCGAGAGACAAAAGACTATAGTAGAGCATTTCCTGCTTATAATTGTCTAAGAGACACTGCTGTTTTCTTAAACAAAGGATCTTAGCTATTACCTCCTCCTCCTTATCGCGAAGCCTCCTCCTTTGCTTGTCAAGAGACTCTTAGTCAAAGGAAGACAGAGCCTAATTCTTATTCCTTATATTATAAGTCTTGCCTTAAAGGGTATAAGACAAACACTTATCTCCTCTGAGAAGAGTAACACAACAGTGTCCTTCTTTCCTACCTTTTCAACTATTTACATAGCAGGTGTAGGAAATCATTTTGTCTCTGGATTGTTTAATATATAATATAGTATTAATATAATATTTCTTGAGCTTGGATTTAGTTATAGGAAGACTTATATTAAAAGAAGAAGAAGGCTACTAGCCTTCTAACAATATTTCTTAGGTTGTACTTAAGCGTAGAGACACGCTAAGCTAAGAAGGAGATAGTGTCACAAATCACGTGCTAGCACGTAAAGAGTAAAGACTAGGCAGCGCTCTAACAGGTCAAGTATACTCGAGAACTTATAGCAAATAGAGACTGATTAGACTAGCAAAGCAATCCAAGGATTTCTGATTATAGTTATCACATGACGTGGTCACGTGACCGCTGGAGCTTGCAGGAGCTTGCGTTAGAGCTTGAGGATCTTAGGTTCTCTCTAAGCTCTAGGAGAATAAAGGTTTTATATATAATTAGTACGTCTGCTATTAGATAGGAGCTTTATACTTAACTTACTTTAGTATTTAATATATCTTGTTTTGTTTTCTTGAGTTTCAGTAACGAGTTTACCTTTAAGTAAACACCTAGCGCATCTAAACCTTCTACTGTATTCTAACCTTCGAGACTTAGTTACCTTTGTTACTTTTAGTACAAGAGTAGGTTTCGTTATATAGTACTGCTAGATATAGTCTTTTATATTATCTCAAACAGTCTCTATTAGACTTAAATCCAGAGAGTATAGAGGCTACTCTATGACACGTAGCTCAGCAGCTGCTATAACTTCTTTAGTAAACTTAGAAGCATAGCCTAGAGTGTTATCTTGCTGGAAATAGAGGTTTAGATACTAAGTAAGAACCTCATCTACTACAGGGATTATAATTCTACAATAAGAGCCTTTATTTATAGTTTCCCAGTCCTTCTCCTAGAAAAGACCTCTATACCAGCTATATTCCCTACTTATACAACCTCAAAATATCTATCTGATCTTTTTCTAGTATTAGTCTTATACACAATCCTTATTATATACTTTACCTAGTCTAATCTTGCGTGTAATCTAGACCTTTGCATGCCTTCCTAGCTTTGCTCAAGTCTCGTCACTCTAAAGTATCTTAAACTACTGCTCCTTAGTCTAGTGTTTATACTCTTTTGCTTAAGCTAGTCTTTGTTTCTGAGTTTCTTTAGAGATAGAAGGCTTTTGTTATAATACTTAGCGTACATACCTCTCCTTCTTAAAAGCTGTTTAGATTGCCTTTTCACTACAGTCCTAGCTAAGAATAGAGGGTATTGTAACCTATAGAGTCTCCTGGTTCTCCTTAGAAGCTGTTACCTATTTAATCAGCTTCTTTTGTTATAGAGTAGTAAGAAAGACTCTTTAGCTAGAGTCCTTCTTTTAAGGAGTAAGTCAGTGTGTTATTACAGAGCAAACTACTTTATATAAAAGGTTAAGTTAAAGGCAAATCTAAGTACAAGTCTATCTAGCGTCAAAATAGAGAGTTTGAATTCGTAGGCGTTCATTGTAAGTAAGCTCTTTTTTTATTCTTTTTGAAGTTAGAACACAGTATATTAACTCTATAGTAATTACTTCAAAATACTATTGTAAAAGCAGCAAATAAGCACTACTAGAGCATATAAATCTATTAGCTAAGAGACTCCTGAAAAGGTAGAAACCTCTAGAAGCTACTTAAAGGCTTAGCGACAACTATTACGCCGACTACTAAAGTAAGAGCTATTTATTTAATTTTTTTTAAAAAAGATTCTATTAAGCTAGGTCTATATCTCTAGCTATTGAGCTGCATATATTTAGGGCTAGTTGTTGTACTATATAGTTGTAAGAATTATAGCTAAAAATAAAGTAGAGTAGTAATCCGAGGTAAAAAGCTTAAATTTAACATACTTAGTAATAAAAATACTATACTATATATTGCGATTTACGCTTTAATCTCTAGGCATGCTAACTGTATACTAATAATATAGTGTTTTAGTATAAATTCTACTTAGTAAGTGCTAATAGTATATAAATTAATTATTGTAACTCTACTTTATTACTATACTATTAGTATATACATACTACTGACAACGCTACTTGTTACGAAGTTAGAGGAACTAGGGGCAGATCACGTGTTACACAGCACGTGCGTGCTGCGAGACTTATATATTTAAGTTTCTGTTTCTCTAGAGCTCTCTTCTTTCTCTACTTTGTTGTTTGCTTAATATAGTAGTGTTCGGTTTGACTCTGTATTTATTATAGTAAGTAGTAGTTTACTCTATACATTTACACTTGTATTCTATTAATTGCCTACTTTAGAAGCAAGACCTGGTACTCTAGGCGAGTAAGAACTAAAGCAGGCCAAAGAGAGGTTGTATATAGCTGAATTAGCTACTACTTAACTCTATTAGATCGGGTAGTAGCTAAATGTACTCGGATTATTCTCTTAGTATACAAGACTACTCTCTCCTCGGTGCTCCTTATAGGAGCTGGCCTCTTAGCCTCTGAAATCGCTCTTATATTAAGGAGTAAAGCAATAGAAGCTAGAATTTAACAACTAGACCTCTTTCACTCTCTTAAACAATATGTAAATAACCCTTGTTCTAAGACTAGACTTATTTACTGTGCTTACAAAGCTCTCTCTCTTTCTGAGGAGATTGACTTTATACAAGACCCTCTGTAGTATAGAGGCTTTAATCAACAAGCCTGTCTTTTAGAAGTAGGAGAGCCTGACTCTAGTAGGAACAAGGACTTCTTTAAGACTAAATTCCTTGAATTCCTAACCTCGATATTACCTTCCGATCTAGTAGTTTATACCGACAGTTCTCGCTTAGAGAATAGTAGAACTAGAGGAGAGGTTTGCTCGACTAAAGGAGGGGGGGAGAGAGTTGTTCTTTACACTAAGGCTTTCTTCTTTGAAAAGACATTAGAGATCTATAACGCAGAGGCTAGAGCTGCTCTTCGTAGCCTAGAACTAGCCTTGGACTTCTCTTTCTAGTCCTTGGCGAGAAAGTACTAGATCTGCCTTAATAACCTTAAAGCTATACTATAACTGACCTACTGGTATTATAGTACTTCGCAAGAGACTTTTAATAGAGTCTACTAACTGGCCTTACTATACCCCAGAAAAATAGAGACTAGGTAGTGCCTAAGCTATATAGACACCCTAGGCAATAAGATTACAGATAAAGCTGCAGAGAAAGTAGAGCAGATATTCTCTTCTAACTACTTCTTTTTACTCTCTACTACTATACTTAAAAAAGAGGTTAAAGAGACAGAGGTTAGGCTTACAGAGAAGCTCTAGAGTATAACACTCCTAGCTCTAGTATAGGCAATAGTATTTAGAATACAACACTGCTATAATAATATATACTATTTGCTAAGTAATATATACTATTAATACTATTTAAATATCGTGATATTTGAGATATATACTATTAATACTATTAGTATAAATCGTAATACAATAGTAATACTATAGTGTTGCCAAGTATATATATTGAGCTTATTACTCTACATTCTTAGCTCTACCTTAAATAGACACTCTACCTCTCCCTCTAGATTTATTTATTAAGCCTTGCCTTAAATAGAGCTTTGTACGCTTAAATTAAAGAGAATTAGTAGGATTTTCTTTTCGTTTAACTCTAGTAGTTATCTCTTTAATTTTGATAGTTACTAGCTATGCTGAACATACGCGTACAAGATAGAGTATAGCTATACTAGCTGTACATACAAGTTATAAGGTAGATAGTAGGTAATAAGTTAAATTAAATGTTATATAAGAGTAAACTAGTATTAGATTCAGTACAGAACTAATCTCTGCTTCTCCTTAGAGGTATAGGAGATGCCTCGCTTTATAGAAGCTTATAAACTCTAATATTATATAGACTCTGTTAACTCTGTTAACTCTATCTACTAGAATTAATGTTAAGTTAAGAAGGTCCTTAGTACTGTAGGTCATAGAGAATTAATTGATTTGTGTAGGGAGTTATCTAAGGTCTATATATAAGGAGTGAATAATTATTACATTATAATAAATGAATAATATAATAATAGTATAATAATAATATTATAATAATATAATAATATAGTGAGTTTAGCACAGCACTAGTGATTATACTAGCTGATTACATAGTAGATAAAACTAGCGATAAAGTAGTAAATCAAACAGTAGTTTATTATAAGAATAAACAATAAGAAAAATCAGGTAATGTTATATATCTAGCATAACAATTGATTAATTCCTAATTGATTTATAATAGTAGATAAAGGCTTCCTTAGATTAGACGAAAGGTTACATAACCTATAAGGCCTCTATATATTACATAAGTTATATATAGAAGCGACAATACTACACCTAAATCTAGTAACAACGAAGTTAACACTAGATTACATTAACTTATACTTAGCTATTCAACTATACTTGATATATTTAATCTTTTCGTGTAGTGAGTTTAGCGTCTAGTAAAAAAGTATATAATTGTTGTTATATATTCTTAGTAAATAGTACCTTCTACAACAGCTTAGTTAATCCACGTACTTGAGCTTATGTAAGTAGCTTACTACTTATATACTTAAGCTTATAGAATTCAACCTCTCTTTACCTTTACTCTTTATGTAATAAAGATATAGGAATACAACTACTTATTACATTACACTTTATGACTACTAAGTTATACTAACAGTAATATTTATTTTAGAAGTTCAACCTAACTAAATTTAATATATAGAATTTAATATAACGTGGTTTATTAGGACTCTGCGTATATTAGGACCTTGTGTACATTCCTACTCTCCTACTACTTTAAAATATAATTAAACAACTACAATATATAAATTTAACTAAAACTACTAAGAATCTAATGAACTAGATATATCTACATCTACTTAACAAGTTCGTATATTATAACCAGCTTTTCTATAAGTGCTACAGTGCCTACTAGTTAATTGCCCTACCTTCTGATTACCTCCCTCTACATATATATTGCGTCAAACCTGCTCATCTGTGTCTTTCTGTGCTAGAATATCCTATACATCCTCTATAGTAAGTGCACCGCCTTGACATATATAAGTCTTCCTAGCTCTGCGACGTTTGCTAAGGGCTTTATTTACTACTTGAAGTATACGTACCTCAGCTGTTAAAAGAGTTACTTTATGAGCTAATTACTCTATACCTTTTGCTAATACAACAACTGTCTAGAAAATTAGTGTTAGCAAGCTTCCTTGGTGACTAGTAATCCAGTTCTTTATAAGAGTTGTTTGTGAAAGAGCTTCGGCGAGGTTGTGAGGAGTCTGAGAGACTCAAGGGTCAGCGTCAATAGAGGGGGGCCTAGTAGAGGTTGGCGTCTGTAACTTTACATTAAGCTTTGAAATCACAGTCTATGGATTAAAAGGTACTAAGCCAGCCCCACAGAATCCAGCTTGAGCGTTTTGGGCTATTATTGATTCTATATAGGCTGCTTTAAAGGCGAGAAAGAACTCAACCTTTGTAATGTAGTTGATATAAGCTTTAATAAAAGTCTTAATTTGTCGACTATATACTCGTTTTAAGACACTAAAACACCTAACATCGAGTAGCTAGGTTAAATAAGAAGAGTGAGGAGGTAGTCCAAGAGTAATAATGTTATATGCCTTATAGTACTCTTGGAATTCAGCTAATTCATGACTCTTATGCCCATTAAGGACAAGCATTTAATATAGACCCTTTGCTTGAGTAGAAGTATACTTATCGAAGTACTTGAGCCATTCTAGACCTGTCTTATTATTTGTCTAGCCATTGATTGTTAGTTTAATAACCCAGTTGTACAGAAGGCCGCCCTTAGTATACTAGCTTAAGAGGTAGCATTTCCCCTTTACTGCCAAAAATAAAGGAATACTCTCACCTTCGCCGTTGATACAAGCAATTGTAGTAGCTTATTCTCGATTGCCTAGCTGAACTGCCTTGCCTCTGCTACGTTGATCTACGCGTGTAACAACTATAGAAGGAGTGATCATGCCTATCATAAAGCTAGTTTTGTCGAAATTCTAAAAATCACAGTCTAGAATGCTATATTTTGCTCTTATTTTCTCTACTAGTCGAAACCATGTACTAATAAGCTCAGGATCTTTGTATAAGGCTCTTTGGAAGTTGTAAACATAATTAAAACATGTCTTTATAGCTGGTTGTTGTTGTATAAATCAATGTACCTAGAGCTTCCCAACACATCTCCCCCTCTATGATTCGAGGATATAATTCACTATATCTTCTACACTAGCTAGCCGGGGTACAAAGCCTCTTATATCTAAATTAAGTATATATCAAACAATAACCTCCTCCTCTAACTCAGTTAAATTTGTATTTACTAGTCGACAATCAGAGAGTGGAATATAGCTGTTCATTCTAAGGTAAAGTATAGATTCAGGAACTTTATAGATTTTTGCAGCTTTTCAACAACTTAGTTTTCTTTTCGAGGTTCAAATAGCTTTAATAGCTAAAATAATACATGCTTCTTGAGTTTGTACCTCTATTAGAAAGAGTAAAAAACATGTATCAAAATAATAGAGTTAGAGAGTCAGCAAAAGTGCGCAGGGTCCTAATATACGCAGGGTCCTAATAAACTACGTTAGTTTAATATTAAACTACTACAGTTATAAATCAAGAGCTAAAAATACAACTTTAGGCTTAAAAAAGGCTGTAATTTAGAGCTTTTCAACATACTCAAAATTATAGTTTTTCATTAACTAGTTATGTTTTAATTATATATATAAGGATATAATTTTCGTAATCGCAAAAAGCCTTAAAACGTAAATCATCTACAACGCTTTAAATACATGGAAATTACAGCTGAAAATACTACACGCTCTAGTATAGTGATTAAAATTGAATTCTCTTTGAAAAAGGTATATATATCACTCTCTTTCCCTCTAAATATTATTCTCTCTATTACTTATAGCAATTACTTTCTTATATTACTGCTATTATATTATTATTATTAAAAACCTTACTTCTAGAACACTAAAATCAGCTACTACTATACTACCTTGTTGTTACAAGTTACAAGCGACTTTGTATAATCGAAAGACTAGTATAAATTCAAAGAGGAAAAACTAAAGAAAGAAAGAAAGAGCTCTACTCTTCGCATAATAAATATATACAAAGAGTTCTAGTTGTTGTAGCAACAAAGGTCACCTGACCGAGTCTCTTCCCAGGGTCTAACCTGTTACACTTGTTACTTTAACAGACTAACTACTTCCTTCTATCTAATCTTGTTATTACTTTTATTATCTAATTATATTATCCCAAGCTTATACTTCTACCTACCTAGATGTCTCTACGTCTCCTATTACTAAGTCTTCTACGCTTAGTAATTCAAGTAGTCAAAAAGACCTATTCCAGGTACTCGAACTAAACGCTTCGCCTCTACCTCACTCCTGGGAGAGAGACTTTTAGGACCTATTAGAGGTCTTCTCTCAAAGCTCTTAAGGTTCTCAAAGAGGTGTAACAGTTGTTGATTTAGTAAATAAGGGTTCGCTTAGCGAAATAGCGAGTATAACTCTCTATAGATAGACAAATACCTAAGGAGTGTAAAGAGCTTCTCTCTTCTCTCCTTGCGAACAATCTATTTCTTGATACCTACTATAACAAGAGGCAAGAGACGTACTAGAATTAGTCACGTCTATTTCTATATAATTTGTGAGAATTAAGAGCACGTGTACCTGTAGGTTAGTTTTATTATTATAAGCTTACTGTAACGAAACCTACTATTATACTAAAGTAACAAAGGTAACTAAGTCTCGAAAGTGTTATATAGTAAGAGGTTTAGATACACTAGGTGTTTACTCAAAGGTAAACTTGTTACTTGAACTTAAGAAGTTAAAACAAGATATATTAATAACTAAAGTAAGTTGAGCATAAAGCTTCTATCTAATAGCAGACGTACTAGTTATATATAGAACCTTCATTCTCCTAGAAGTAACTATGTTGCTTGTCGCGCTGTCTAGATTTCGTTATATAACTCTATAACTAAATGAAATTCTTGGATCAGCTAGCTACTCTAGCTAATCTCTTTTATACCTATATCTACTTAATAGTATCTTGTCCTGTCAGAGCGCCGTCTGGACTTACTTATCACGTGCTGACACGTGATTCGTGACACTTACTTAGCTAATTTAATTTACTTTAGCAACAATGACACTAAATAACCTAAATAGCAATGCAAGTACTGTTCTACTAGATACTCTATTAATAGTAGTACTAGAATTATAGTATCTCACCTTGAAAAGAGACACAACGTAACATCGGAGACTCCTTGACAATGTATAATAAAGAAGAGATAAATATTGATTTAAGACGCTATAGAGACTACAAAATTAAACTCACAAAAGCGCCGACGCACTGCCTCTCGCCTCTTAGATAAACTTCCGGATGTAAGTCCTTCTATCTCTATTATTCTTTCTTTATACTAATAAACTAATAGAAGAGGTGCTCTCCTGTAGACCTATATGTCCTGGAAGTTCTATTTGTTAACTTGATTACCTCATGTAATGTAATATATTAAGGCCTTGTAGGTCATGTAACCTTTAATCTGATCTATAGAAGTCTTTATCTGCTATTATAAATCAATCAGGAATTAATCAATTCTAGTAGATAGAGTTAACGAAGTTAACAGAGTCTACGTAATATTAGGGTTTATAAGCTTCTATAAAGCAAGGCTTCTCCTGCACCTCTAAGGAGAGACAGAGATTAGTTCTGTACTAAATCTAATACTAGTTTACCCTTATATGAGATTCAATTTGACTTATTGCCTACTATCTACCTCACATGTAACCTCCTCTTACACTTCACTGAGTGTAATGCCTTTTACTCTATTATTCAGTACCTCAACGAGCTTAGTGCAGATATTCTCCTAGAGTCACATAATACACTTTATGGTTGGATTGAGCGTCAGTATAATGCTAGCCTATCAAACACTAAGAAGTACCTGGAGGGGTTCTAATCCAAGATTTACATATACTAGAATAGATAGAAGTCAGATAATAGCCTTTCTGTATTATGTTTCACTGCTCAGGAGGTAGATGCAAGTAGGGAACTAGTATCTCTTGTACTAGTTATACAGCAAATTAGAGGTCCACATACAGGTGAGACACTTGCCTCTTTTTATATCAAATAATCAAGGATTATAGTAAGTCAGTTCTAATACTCAGTCTACCTAGAAACTAAAGAATTTTGTACTAAAAATAAAGAATAGAAATAATCGATAAAATTAGCTATTTTCCAATTAATAACACACTAAATAACAACTCCTGTCTACAGAACCTAGGTCTTAAATTACAAAATCAAAATCCAGGTGTGTTTGCAGAGCACTTCTACATTAGGTGTTTGTGTTATATTTTACACCTAGCTGCTAGAGATATAGCGTCTAAAAACTGTATTGATTTTGAGCAAGATATACTTGATCAGGAAGGTGATATATCCTGACCCCTTGTATAGATTCGACGCTAACAATACCCTTGCTCACTTATTCAACTACGTCAAAAAAGTACACTCATCCACCTACTATTATAACGAATTCAAGAAGCTCACAGGCAGAATATCTATTCCCTAGGCTAACAAAACACACTGGATATCGTGGTACAGGAGTATTATACATGCTCTTAAATTAAGGTTCAAGATAGAACATTTTCAAGATATGAAGGAGTTTCCGAAGACTTGTTTTATTACTAAAGATGATTAGGCTAGACTAAGTTATGTAGGTCCCTCTCCCCCCTTATTATGATATTCTTTTATCTAAAACGTTCATAGATGAGCTGTTTTTTTGAGGGTCTAGAACACGCTACTCTTGCCCTTGAAGGGGGAGCCGGGACGTTAAATAAAACCCTCCCAGTAATAGACTTTGTGCTTGAACTGTTTGAAAAGTATAAAGCTATTCACAGTAACGATCCACAACTACTTTCACTTCTCTATAAGGGGTGGGAGAAGATGAAAAAGTACTATGATTTGACATCTAAGTCACTAGCATATGCTACAGCGGTTGTTCTTGATCCTTCCCAAAAGTGGGACTATATAGAGAAGACATAGGAGGCTGACTAGCTCCCTCCTGCTCAAGCTGCTGCTGAGAAATTGTGAAACGAAGAGTATCGCTCTGGGACACCTAGATGTCACACTAATATCGATCCTTCTCTATTTTCAGCTGGCAGCTAAACACCTGCCAAGGAATGCAAGACCCCTAATCTCTTCAACCAGTACCTAAAGGAGAAACGAGCTGCTTAGTTAGTAACTGATACCCCCGCTGTTTTACATATCTAACTTTTCTAGGGCCCCTGAGAGCGTGGGAGATGAGTATGCACGATACTGTGCACTACCCCCTCAGGATGTAGGAAAGAATGTTCTTGATTAGCAGTTACAATCGTGTCAAAAAAAAGAGTACCCAAACCTCTACTGTATAGCAATAGATGTTCTTTCAGTACCTGCATCATCAGCCTCAGTTGAGCGATTATTTAGCTCAGCTAAATTAGTAGTCACTGACCACCACAATCGCATATCAGTGGAGACTATAGAGATGCTGGAATGCCTCAAGTCTTGGCGTAATATTCCTACTTTTGAGCTAACAGGCCAATGGGAGACTGAGGAGGCGTCTTTGATTGATATAGAAGACCTCCTAGTGTGGAATCAACAATAGGTGATTATGTTTGGTTGTGTGGAAAATACTTGTTTTGATGTATTTGATATCTTGCTCAGTTAGTATTTAATTAGAAGGAAAGGGCGGGAGAAGTGTAATTCTGAATTGATTATCTCAATACCCAGTAAACAAGTGATCATTCTATTATATTGGGAATAGCTTCATTTTCACAGTTTCAGCCAAGCGAGTACCAATAGTATTACTACCGTATACAGTAGTACAAACTTCCTATTTGGGTACATACTAAGTTATTACGGTGGTGATAATTGAGGATGATATACGGCCGTATTTTACTACCGTAATACTAGTACCCACACTGTAGCCCTTTATAAGGACCTAGGGCTATATACCTGGTTCTTGAAGCCCAGGTCACTCCAGTTACCAAGAGAGGTCCTGGCTCGCTTAGTTGCCTCTCGTTCTGAACTCGGAGACTTCACTGCTTACCACCTTCGCTTCTTTCACCTCGACACGCTACTTACTTCAGGGGAGTGTAAGTGTAGGAAGGCTAAGGTACAATTGTGAACGTGTGGAGTGAACCACTGCTTGCTGTGATGAATACAGAGTCAAACGGAACACGGTTATATTGAGCGAACAACAAAGTGAGGAAAGAAGAGAGTTCCAGAGGAACGGAAGCTTATATACAGAATTCCAGCAGCACGCACGTGCCGCGCTACACGTGATCCTTTCTAATGGCAGACGTGCCAGTCATATATAGAACCTTCATTCTCGTGGGTAGACTGGGGCGCTCGTCGCTCCAGTCGACCCGGTTGCTTGGGTAGCTCGTCGGCCATGTCGCCCTTTTTTGTCACGTGATTCGTTAACCGAAGGAAATCCTTGGATTGGCTAGCTACTCTAGCCAATCCCCATAACTTATAACTACTCAATAGTATCTTGTCCTGTTAGAACGCCGTCTGGACTTTACTAGTCACGTGCAGACACGTGATTCGTGAAAGAGCTGTTGCGGAAGTGGGACTTCTCTTTAAACTGTCTCTTGTAAATTAGCGTTTTTACACCCCTTGTAGCCTAGGGCACCCCCCTAGCGTCATGTGCTCTATTTGGGACTCTTTTAAGACCTAGCCCACGCGAGCTAGACTCCGCTTGACGTTAAATAACAATAAATAAATAAATATCAAAGATATCAAATAAGATGATAAGATTGATAAACTAATTTGAGCACGAAGCTCCTATCTAATAGCAGACATGCCAGTATTATATAGAACTTTCATGTTCCCTGTGCTAGCTTGCTAGCTCGGTCGCCCGGTCTAGCGACCTCCTTGTCACGTGATTATATACAAAAGAAATCCATGGATCGCTTAGCTAGCCTAACCGATCTGTATTTGCTATAAGAGCTATTGATGTGCTCGTTCTGTCAGGGCGCTGCCTGGACTTTATTCATCACGTGCCGACACGTGATTCATGACACTTGTACATAATACTTTTGAATAAACATTATTTATATGTCCGAAGTATTGTCCCCATTCTCTATACTTCTACAAAACTTGGAACTTTATTTGGGTAAGTTAAGTAAGCAAATCACTCGACAAACAACGTAAATGCAGTCTCGTGCAGACTAAAAGAATAATACCGTTTGTTAGGACATCCGTGTGGTTAATATATTTTTGTTGATTTGGGAAGGTCCTTAGTACTGTAAGTCATGGAGAATTGATTGATTTGTGTAGGGAGTTATCTAAGGTCTATATATAAGGAGTGAATGATGATTACATCATAATGAATGAATGATATAATTGTGTAATAATGATATCATGATGATATAATGATATGGTAGATTTAGCACAACACTAGTGATCATACCAGCTGATCATCATGGCAGATAAAACTGCCGATGAAGTGGTAAATCAAACAGTAGTTCATTATGAGAATAAACAATGAGAAAAGTCAGGTTATGTCATAAATCCAGCACAACAATTTTCATGACACTTGTATTCTGGATATTCCAATCAAACACACTGTGGAACAACATTAATAGATACATGCCTTGTTAGATCGTCCGCTCAACGACCAAACTCCTTAGATAGTCCCTTTGCCGCGAACTGTCCAAGAGCTTCCAGCGTACCAGTACCCAGCATCTCCAATACACTAATATCAAATCCAAAAACCTGTCTCCACCATTGTCTTAACTCAATTCCAAGTAGCGAGTCCACTCCCAAGTCAGCCAGAGTCATCTCTGTGTTCAAATCCCCATCCGGTTTTAGTAACAACTGAAACAACCTTTTCCCAATCTCTTTCGCGAAGAATGAACCAGCTTCCGGTCCCTTGAGCATAGATGGATCTATTCTTGCATTCGAAATAAAGGTCTTGAGGGATGAAGCGGCTGCGGAAATGGAAGAAGGTAAGAAGTTGGTATTGTGGTAGATAACCATCCGACGGTCACGCTTCCATACTGCTCTATTCGCTGAGTTATTTAGTGGTATTGTCGAGCTCAGACCAAGAACAAATGTGTTTTGCTCACTGAGCCGAGAATGGTTTTGTTCGGAGAGCTTCTCTGTGATTTGTGTTTTCTCCATAGCAACAATCAGCGCATCAAGTAGTTCTTGCTCCTTGACTGGTTTGCAGCCAGCTCCACCCATTTTCTGCATCATCCCCGCGTTTTGCGATACATAACCGATGCCATCCACCGCACCGATGTCGATTGCCGAAGCTGGGAGACCTTGGGCTTTTCGATACTGAACAAATGCATCGAGGAATGTATTTGCACTGGCGTAATTCGCTTGTCCTGGTTGCCCTATAGTGCCAGACAAGGAGCTGAAAAGAACAAAAAAATCGAGTTCTACCCCGGCGGATAAGCTGGCATTGTGCAAGTTCCAAGTCCCCTGAACCTTTGGCAAGATCGCCGCATTCCACTGTTCTATTGTCATTTTGGTAAAGTTCTCGTCCTCAAACACGGCGGATAGCTGCAATATTCCTTTCAGTGGCTTAACCGATGCTGTTAAGGCTTCCTGTACATCCTCCTGGACTAAGACGCTCCCACGGACAAAAACTGCGTTGCATCCCATGCTGTTGAGTTCTTCCTCAAATGACTTGTCGTCGGGGCCGAGCCCCGCATTTCGAGAAATGTAGATCAAGTTGCGAGCCCCATTCTCCACCAGCCAAGTCGAAATTGCTCTACCCAAGCCCCCAAGACCACCGACCAACAGATAAGAAGCATCGCTTTCGAGATTCAGAGACTTTGGTGCAGCCAGAGCAGCCAGGTCAATCGGGATATCTGGAGTTTCGCGAAGTGAAATGCAGACGCGGCCAATATGTTGGCCTGGCTGCATGAACCTAAATGCCTCCTCAACTGCCGCCATTCCAAACACCTTGAGAGGCTGAAGAGTTGATATCTTGCCCTCTCGAAGACACTTGGCGATATTTTCCATGAGCCTGTGTATTGATCAGCTAACGCCCCTAAACGGCATGGCACAATACTTACCGAGACAGAAGCCCTCTTTTCACATATGGAAAGTACCCCACGTCAACAGAACAATAACTTCGGTTTCCAAGGAAAACACCCATATCGAGTTTTCCATGGCCCATGAAGTCCCGCTTACCAAGCTCAACAAGTTTTCCAAATTGGGCAACACATCTCCACGATGCATGGAGGAGTTCACCAGAAACAGAGTTTAGCACTAGATCAACTCCATTCCCTTTAGTCTCCAACATGAGCTCTGACTCAAACGAGATATCTCTTGAGTTGAAGATACAACTCCTGGGGATATTGTAATTTTGCATCAGATATTGTACCTTTTCTTCAGACCCGACAGTGGCATATATTTCTAGCTCAAGCATGCGTGCCAGTTGAACAGCTGCAAGTCCCACACCACCGCATGCACTATGAATGAGAATTGACTATAAGAATTAGCATCTTCAAACTGTCATAAAATCGAGAAGCTGGTCACATACCTGCCCCTTTTCAAGACCACCGACATTTACCATGGAGTACAATGCTGTGATATAGGGAAAGAACGATGACGATGCCTCATTGAAGTTCATATTACCAGGTATCTTGATCACGGAATATTTATTAATGATGACCGAAGTTTGCAGCATGCCTTCTCCAAATGCGGCAACGCGATCACCTGGCTTGAGGTGAGTAACTTTAGAACCGACTCGCCTAACGATGCCTGCTCCTTCCCAGCCCAAAGAAGGAATATGAAACTCTACGATATTGAGAGCAACAAGAATGTCCTAGAGAGAGGTTAACTCCGAGATCGAATGTATCGCGTAGTCGATGGTAATAGGTGGAGAAGAAAGAAACATCAATCCTACCCTAAAGTTCAAGCCAGCAGCACTTATCTCGATCTCCATCTCATCAACTCCTATTGATTCCGAACCCCGCTTCCCAACCCATTTCAAGGTATTCAAACGACCTGGTGTGGTAATTTGAAGCACCCCTTTATCACTTTCTCCTCCGTTCACCAAGCTATCTTTCAATGCAAAAGGATAGAATCTCCCGACATGAACAACACTATCATGAATAGCATATTCAAAATCTGGCATCAAAGCCTCATTTATATTCCTTCCTTGGAACTTGGTGAATATTTTGGTAACCATGCCAACATCAGCATCAAAATCATCGACCTCACAAGTTGCAAAATCAAGAAGTAGTTCTGACCGCATCGTACGAGCAAATCCAATGACTTGTGCAAAGCGCGGATCTTGAACATGCATTTGCGAGTGGCGTGTCACCCAAAAAACCCCCGCATTATCCAGCCTGTCAAGAAAGGACTTCAGGTCAAGGAATGATCTGGACTCTAAACTTTCGAAGAAGGGTCTCTCTCTGTCGAGGAGAACAATCACGTCCTGATTGGATGGAATAGTGTCTCGAAGGGTACACTTTGTGACCAGGTATCCTGCATCCTCCAGTGTTTGGAGAAGCGGGCCTGGAGTATCATTTATGTCTGCAAGAAGGAGACTGACTCCAACGCCCGAAGCGAACTCCTTGGAAGATCGAACGATAGCAAGAGCGTTCAAGTTGTGAGGCTCAGAATAATCTAGCATAATGGCATCTGTGGCATCGAAATCCGATGTGAGGAGCTGCTCCCGTAATTTTGTAACATCAAGGAGTGGCCTTTTTATTTTGTGGTCTAAGTCAAGAGACCACCAATTCGAATTCGTGCCCAAAATGAAATTGACAAAATCCGAGGACGGGCAGAGCTCTTGTAAGAACAAAAAGCCGTCGGGGTGGAGAAGGGACCTTATATTCTTCAAAACGTCAATAGGACTCTTTGTTTTATACAAGACATGACTTGCGACGATTAGATCATAATGCTGGCCATCCAAGCCTTGGGGATGAGGTTCCTCATCGAGATTCCATGTTGTAAACTCCAAATTTTGGAATTTCGTCTCACGCTTTTCTGTTGGCATAGCTTGCTCAGACGTGAAAGTGTATTTGGAGTAAAGAGTCGGACCATTAGTTGGGTCAAGGTAATCCAGGACATCAGTTGAAAAGCCCCGATTCATCGAGCCAATTTCCAGAATCCGAAGATTGGCTTTGCAGTGTGACAAGTGCTGTAGGAATACGGAGAGTTTATAGTTATTTATGAATTTGTGAAACTCGGTAACTGTCACAGTTGAGACGAAATTCTCCCATGATGTGGTTGGCTTTGAGATGAGGGTATCCAGGTTACGACAAATTGCTACCAGAGCTTCTGCTGCTGATGCTGCCGGGGTATCCCGTAAAGTTCTTGAAATGGCAATTATTCTTTCCAAGAGGTCATCACCGGAAACGCCTTCAAGTTCCGAGTAATCTTGTCTGCTCAACAAGTCGGTAATCCATTTGTGAAATCTTTGCAAAGAAATTCTTGTCATGCTCTCTCTGGCCATATAACGCTGCGAGTACACCATGCATAGAATAGTGAGTTCGTTCAATGAAGGCATGTAGGTCGAGCGGTCCAGTGGGAGTTCAATTAAATCCTTGACATTCATGAAGTCGATATCCGGACCCCATTGCAATCTTGCCGCAGCATGTACATCAACCCCCTCCATGGCATTGACATCGTAGTCGATTGTCACCTTCAGGCCGGACATGCTGGCAACAGTGTTTCCGTCTAAGATAGCTCGTGTCTCGTTGACAATCATACCGTCCTTCAATCTTAACCAACTGTCTGCAGCGAAGTATGAAGAACATCGATGTATATTGAATTCCTCGACGCCGATGGGAAGCCAGGTCTGTTGTTCTCGAGTGTAACCGTGAACTTGGTTGTATATAGCAAGTTGAACTAAAGTATCGATTATACATGGATGGAGATAGTAACTGTTCGCATCTGAGTGTCTTCCATTGAGTACCGTAACTGTTGTCTTCTGGTCTTTGGTGTCCCCTGAGATATCGATTAGGTTGCGAAATGAAGGACCAAGCTGCACGCCCCCAAGTCGGACTTGATGAAAACTTTTCATATCAATCTTTTTGGGAAGAGGAGGGGATGTCTGCCCATGTTGCAATGGTTCATCGTGAGCCATAACCAACCCCGTGCAGTGCTTTCTCCACACCGACCCGTTGTGGGATGTTATAGAAAAGTCCCACCATTGACTTTCTTGTCCATCGGTCAAATTATGCCGTCGGAAACTCGTTATAATTTCTGTTGGATTTCCTTCTGAGATTACAAGTGCTGCAATCATCACAAAGTTCTTGACTCGAAAAGCGTGATCAATTCCGCTAACTTGCCTCGCAGCTTCACCGGCAATTGCAATGTAACCCGCCAGCGGAAATACAATATCATCCATAACCTTGTGATCTCGGACCCAAGGTACAGCGTTCAAGTGGAGAAGATTACGCCAAGCTGGCTCAAGACTAGTACTTTCAAGGGTTCGAATACCCAGGAGATCATGATGAGGGTACTTGCGTAGACGATGGTCTCTGCTCAAGCGAGACTCAAACCAAAAGCTTTCTTCGTGATTCCAAGGATACGGGGGTAAATCTGTCAAGCACCGCCCACTGGGAACAAGATATTTGAATATTATGGGAACGTGCATTGTATAGAGAGTGCCAATTACTGCAAACAAGCTCTCAGTCGTGTTGCGATTCCGAGTCATGGCGGCTAAATAGGGGGCGGTACGCGAAGTATGAGCAACAATCTGTCTTAGGGGACCGGCGAGGGCAGAATGCGGGCCAATTTCTAGGAACATGGGATTTTTCCCAACATCATTTTGAATCATATTTGAGACTGCCGAACGAAACAGAACTGGTGATTCCATATTTTTTCGCCAATATGCTGGGCCAAGAACGGTAGGCCCATCAAAGAGTTTTCCTGTGGCACTTGAAAAGAAAGGAAGAGCAGGGGAATTTCCACTGATACCGTTGTCCTTCAATAGAGACTCGTACTTCTCGCTTAAGTCCAACATTTGATGTGAATGATACGCCTTGTCAACTTGTAGTTTTCTGACCATGACATCAGGACGACCTTTCCTGATTTCTGCAATAACCTCATCGACTTGTTTCATATTTCCCGAGAGTGTGATACTTTTAGGTGAGTTATCGCACCCAATATTGACCCCAGGAATAAGATACTCTTTCGTCTCATCCCAACTCATTCCTACGGCTGCCATTGTCCCTTCTCTCTTCGACAAGCTTCCTATGACCCCTCGATAGAAAGCGGTAAGGATGGCTTCTTCGGAAGTCAGACCCCCAGATGCATAAGCCGCTGCGATCTCACCACTAGAATGGCCAACTACCGCTTTTGGAGAAACTCCGAACTCAGCTAGACAGTCTACGAGGGCTATCTGGATAGCAGTGCAAAGGGGCTGAGCAAACTCTGCTGTATGTATGCGGCTAATATTTCCACCTTTGCATAGCTCCTCTTCGATGGTCCAATTGGGTGGAAATTGGCGTGTTTTTTGTATGTAAGAATCGAGAGATTTGATAGTTGTTCGAAAGGTGGCGTTGGAATGAAGAAGTTCGCGACCCATGAGTGGCCACTGCGCACCCTGGCCGCTGAAGACCATAATGAGAGAAACGGCTGGTAATTTCTTGCCTACTTGAGAGGGTGATCTAAAGGTACCGCAACTAGCAATTGCAAATGATCTCAGAGGTAGGTGCTCCCTTCTTGTCGCCAGTGTGTACGATAAATCTGCGACCTTCTCGGGATTTCTTTCAACATAATTGTGGTAGTTCTGGGTCAACTTTGCTAGGGATTGTTGTGTGTTTGCAGAGAATAGGAGCAGATCGTGGGAGTTTGAAGAAGATTTCGACCGTATGTCGAGATTATATGAAGCTGCAGAGTCGAGGATGACATGTCCATTCGCACCACCCGCACCGAAAGAGTTGACACTGGCTCTCTCAAGACGATCTTGTGGCCAGGGTGTCGGTTTGAGCGGAACAGTGAGTCTCGCAGAATCGAACGGGATTTTTGGATTCAGCTTCCGTAGCTTTATATTTGGTGGAATCGTTCGATTTTCCAGGGCGAGCACGACTTTGATGACAGAAACAAGTCCGGAAGCGCCTTCGGTATGCCCAACATTTGGTTTCACGGAACCGATCAAAACACCCTTCTCCCCAAATACACGTCCGACAGCTTTGGTTTCAATGGGATCCCCAGTTGGAGTTCCCGTTCCATGGCATTCCACAAATCCAGTCTGAGAGTAGTCGGTGATGCCAGCAATGGAATAAGCTCTTCTCATCAAAGTTTCGTGTGCATCGGTACTTGGGTGAGAAAATGAGGGGGTTTTCCCGTCGCTATTGATTGCTGTTGCTCTGATCACGGCTCGAACCGGGTTCCCATCTCTTATTGCATCGTCTAGCCTTTTAATGTATAAGCCAACGATTGCTTCGCCGCGGGCGTAACCGTCAGCATCCGCGGAAAATGTTTTACAACAGCCGTCTTTCGCAAGCACGCCTTGATTTGCTAATGTAGCAGTCAGTGTTGGAGCCATTATGAGATTGGTCCCGCCAACAATGGCTGCTTCGCAGTCTAGGCGCGATAAAGCCAAACAAGCATCGTTCAACCCCGTCATTCCAGCTGAACACGCCGTGCGAATGGTTACGCTAATATTTTCAGTCAGTATTTCAGTCAATACAAGAATTCGGACATAGACAAACCTTGGTCCCCGCAAGTCCATTTCGTAAGAGATGCGGTTCGAAAGAACAAAATCTCCCGCCCCAGTTAAGCGATAATTCCCCCATCCCTGGTTCTCTCTGACATTCATTTCCGCCCAATCCTCCCCAAAGCTTCCTATATAGCAACCTATGCACTTACCCTTCCATTCGGCTTCTCCGGCATCCTCTACACACTCTCTAGCCACTTCTAGCATGAGTCGATGCTCAGGGTTGGCTTGTTCTACCTCTGAGCGTGGCATAGAAAAGAAAGAGGTATCTAGTGCACCAAGATCATCGTTGAGGAAGTATCCGTACTTGGTCGGGATGGAAGCAGGTTTTCCATTGGGGTCATAAAAGGCCGAGATGTTGTATCGAGATTCGGGCACTTCGGTGCGGCCATCTTTTCCTTCTAGTAAAAACTCCCAGAAATCTTGTGGGGTTTTCAGACCGCCCGGCAAACGTAGACTCATCCCGCAAATGGCAATTGGCGTTTCCCCTGCGGCTGGTCGAATGCTCCCATTGCTGTTGATGTTGAAAGAATGACCATTGACGGAAGTACCATCCACAGAAGAGTCGTTGACAAAAATCTCCTGCACAGAAATGCTTTTCATATTTTCGTCGGATGGCTTTACGCTATTAGCAGATGCATGACCAGTGCCGAGGGGAAAGTTGGTGGTAAGCTCAGCCATTTAGGTATTCCAAGTTGCGGGATAATATAGGGGGTCGGTGTTATGAAATGGAAACTACTTCATTCAGTAGAAAGAAATTAAATTCTGACGCGCGACTTGAATCTCGTCAGAAGAAAAATGAGAGAAGGAAGACAGGGCAGAAGGGTTTTCAGAATAAATTAGCACTAGATTTGGAAATGGTATAACCTAGGAAATTCCTTCGCGTATATAATCTAAATCATATCAAAAGGATTTCTCCACCAGGAGGCTTAAAACTCCAGATTGATTAAGGCTTCGTTTTATGAACGCCAGGGATCGGTATATTCTCAGGCAGCAGGCGGCTAGCTCCACTTATCCATCACATCTCGCATGCATCATGCACTAGTATCATTTCATTGTTATTCTATTAGTTTCTTCATTAAATTAGGCTGAATCTCATACTTGCCCGGCGTTAATCATTGAAATTACTGCATGTACGTTGTTGTACGTGAAGATGCAGATCTTACACTGAACTTCCTCTTTGGGATTTGGAATTTACCCAATCATTGGTGACGCTGTAGGTGCTTGGTAGTGCTGCACTCTAGCATATTAATCCCCAACACGATGGTACTGTTGGTATGAGACAATATACACAATTGGTTGTTGGTACAAAGCTTTACCGAAATACGCTGCAAGGATACTCGGTATCCAATCTCGAGCGTTTTCATACAGGGTCAAGATTCAGCCATCTAGCAGGTAGATCGCATTGTTCTGATCGTCTTTAATTGTTAACTGCTATCTGAGAATGAAACTCGACGGCAAAGTAGGACCTACCCACCTCTTTTTAATGGTGATGACTTATGTATTCTCAGGTTGTTTTCGTCGCTGGGGGTTGAAGTGGTTTAGGTAGAGAAATTTCAAAGAAAGTAGCTAGTCAAGGTTAGATGACAGCTCAAACCGTAATATCCTGGCTTATGAAAATAGGTGCTCATGTTACACTCTTTGCTCGCAGGCAAAATGTTCTTGACGAAGCGAAAAGAGAAATTCTTGCGGTGCGGAAGAACACCTTTCAAGAAGTCTCAGCTGTATCACTTGATATGTCAAATTCATTCCAGGTTCTCACTTCCCAGATCTTCGGTGTTTGATCGAGATAGTTCATTTTGCGAATAGGTAGATACTATGATGAAAACACAAACCAGACTCCCTGACATATTATACTGTGTGGCTGGAGGGACGGCAACACAGTGCAGATTCATGACAGATATCACGGCAGCTGATCTCGATACTTGTATGAAGAACAATTACTATACCTCCGCGTATATGTCACAATGGGTCCTCAAAGCCTGGACACAAGATGATGCAGCGGCGGCCCAGAGAGCGCGGCCAAAACCTCGTCAAATTGTTTTCATCAACAGCATGGCGGCTTTCATAGGGTTGCCAGGTTACACTGCATATACACGTAAGTCTTTTGAGACTGATTCTCCAGATGAAATACTCACTTTTAAAATTAAGCTGCAAAATGCCCCGTACGAGCTCTAGCGGACACCTTGAGAATGGAAGCTATACGATACTCAAGTCGAGTGTCAAAGTACACGATTCATTGTGCCTTTCCATCAAATTTCATAACTCAGTCATTCTTTGAAGAACAGGAAAACAAACCGAGAGTAACCAAAGAAATAGAAGGAACTATGGGAACAGTTGTTGTACTAGAGAAAAAGTTCTCTTCAGCTGGGGTTGCGAGAGGTGACTTCACACTTTGTGATGATTCGATGGATTCCGCCTCGTTATTTGCTAATATGATTAGGAATCGTTGACTCTATCCTCACAATCTTTATGGGGTTCTTCGTCTGGCTGATATTGAGGCGTCGCTGGGACAAAAAAATGAAGAACGAGAGTAGTTTTGTATGAGGCTGTCAAGTGTTTCGTCTTCTCTGAGAAATTCATTGTATTTAAATTGTGAAGCTGTTGAAGAACTCCGCATTTACACCTTTATCTAAACCTCGTGGCCATTTTCAATTGACGCAAGGACTCTTCTCGCGGCGGTGGGTGTTTTTTCAACCACCTCTCCGTCCTCAATCGCCATCATCTCCTTTGCCCAGTCGCAAATCGCCTTTATCAATTCATCAAGTTGGCCAGTTGTGTTACAACTATGAAGTGCCAATCTGACTCTACTTTGACCCCTTGGTACTGTTGGATACTCAGCAAAAAAAGAAGTGAAGCCAGCGAAGATTAAATGACATGTGAGGTACATGCTATACTGATTCCGGGTTTGGATGGGTATGATGTGTGTTTGGTATGGGCGATCAGCCCAGGATTCCGCAAGCGGAATATTCATGATCCCTCGAGATATGGCTTCTTTCCAGATATTGTTTGAGGAAGTTGATTTGAAGAAATGAATCGCGAGTGACTGAATACGGTCTTGTGCCTGCGAAGAGTTAATTCTTTTCAAGAGTTGATTCCGCTGTTCAAAATATGTCCCACATAAATCACTTACTTCTTCGGTCATCCCGCTTTTCATCAGGTTGTATGCTGCGCGAACGGTAGCCACAACTGAAGCAGCAGGTGCCGTTGTGTAAATAATCGAACGAGCAAAATTTGTAAGTGCTGTCCGAACAGTCTGATTACCGAGTATGATCGCTATTACATCGGGTTAACCTTGAATCTCATATTCTTATTTGATGGAATGAAAATGATATTACCTCCAGCAGCTGAGACAGCCTTTCCGAATGTATGCACTCTCACCGCAATCTCATTCTCTAGACCCAAATCACAAACCAACCCAATACCCTTCGGCCCAAGAACACCTGTGCTATGTGCTTCATCTACGATAAACTCGACATTCTTAAGCGGCAAAATCTCTCTCGCGACTTCAACAAATTCTTTGAGCGGACATATATCTCCATCCATGCTATACAAACTTTCAACCACGATGATAATGCACCGTTTTCCTTGCCGAATCAAGTGATCCTCGTCATGAAGTTCTATCAAAACATCCTGAAGTGCATCAACATCATTATGTCGAAAGAGGCGGCGGATGGTCGCTGGACTCCTAGCCATGCCATCGTACATACTCGCGTGCACAAGCTCATCATAAACTAGAACACTCCCCGGAGTTGGCAGTGCTGCAAAGATGGCGATGTTAGCCTCAAATCCGGACGCCACAAAAAGTCCCTGTTCAGCACCATGAAAATCGGCAATTTCACGCTCCACCATTTCGAGATACTCAGAGTTGCCGTCTACGAGCCGTGAGCTGGTGGATCCCAGCATGAGGTATGGAAATCTTTCCATTTCCCTATCGAATTCGCTTCGTAATATCCCGCTGCTTCCCAGAGATAATGTGTCGTTTGATGTGAAATCGATTGCTTCTCCGCCGTCTTTCCATAGGCATGGCCTTATCGAGAGAACTCCGTTGTTTTTCCGTTTGACATCGAGGGCCTCTTCGAGGTTGCGATAAAAGAGAGGCGTATTTTTCATTGCGGGTGCTTGGAGCCTTTGTGAAAGCATCCATGCCGAAAGTAGCTCGTTGGCCATGCTTGGTGGGTTAGGAATGAGTTTGCTCGTGAGAATGAAACACCTGGATGTAATTTCATGATAGGGGATCCTCCAACAAAGCCAACCGCCCGCTGGGCCTATTAATAGTGGCTCTCTACAAGGGTTACATACTCGTGACTTCCAGGCATCGAGTCCAAATACCATATTTTCTGATGAATGGTGGTGGGCTTTGTAGATCAGTACCTGTAAATTCCAGAAAGTTCCAATTGGTCTTCAGGTTCAATTGTTGGCTGGAGGGGATCTTGTCCTTTCCAAAACGAAGCTTATATTTAACGGTTCATATATTACCTCTATTGTTTAATTAAGGCGAATTTTCCAATGCTTGCCTTCCCATATCTTCGCTCTCCATCGTGATTTCCTTGGTGAACAACGAGACGAAGAATCCGATGACTCCCATTCCAGCAAGTGTTAAGAAGACAGCTAAAAATGCTTTACAATAGACATTGATAATCTGTGCTAACATCTCCGGCTCCATATTCGCAGCTACAACTCTCAATGTTGGAATGAAACCAATCACTTCACGAATATCCCTCAACCGCTCCGACGAAGGTGGCAGCTGCCCCAAAGATGAAATATTCTGTTCGAAAACATTATTGAAAACACCAGCGCAAACGGAGAGGCCTATGAGCCCACCAAAGAGCCTGAAGGAGACCAGGGCTCCAGCTGCAATTCCCGTGTCATTGACATTTTTGACGCTAGTCTGCATTGGGATGGTGAGAACCGTGAAAAGTGTCCCCACACCAATTCCAAAAATGATCTGAGTGCTAGCGGTGACAGCCACAGATACATTTTTGTCCCATATACCCCACAAACCTATACCACTCGCAGCAAAGACCCATGCGACTATTATTAACCAACGATATCGTCGAATGACTTCAACAATAATTGCAGCAATGATACTAAAACCAATGACAGAAACACTCCCTGGGAGAACGGATATCGCGGACTTAAAAGGCGCCTCGAGTAGAATAGCTTGGAAAAACAATGGGCCGTAGTTTGTTGTGCTGTATAAAATCATTCCGTGAATAGTGCCTCCAATTATTGTTGCCGCCGCAGTTCGATTACTAAAAATGCGATACGGGAAGACAGGTTCCAATGGTTTCGATTCGTAAAATGCAAAGAGACATAGAAGCAAACACCCTATCAAAAACGGAAGAAGAGTTCTCCATGAGGCCCAGGGGTACATAACACCGGCCCAGCTGAGTGGGAGGGAGAATAAAGTACAGCCAACTGCGAATAACAGCATGCCAACCCAATCTAGCCGTTTGATCTTGACACTGAATTTTTGATCGATGGGACGTAGTCGCATGAAAAATATAGTCAGCAAGATAGCGATAAAGCAGAAAGGTAGGTTCACCCAGCCAATCCACCTCCAATCCACATATTCGCTGAATGATGCTCCGATAATAGGACCAAAGACCGCTCCCCCCGCCATGGGCAGTGCAAAGAATCCCAGGTACTTCGGACGTTCCTTTAAGTTTGTCATATCGACGAGAATCACCTCGCTGAGAACGTCTAATCCGCCTGCCCCAAGGCCTTGTAAAAGGCGACCAACGATGAGAACAGCCATGTTCTTAGCGAGAGCAAACACAACAGATCCGATGAAGAAGAAAAAGAATCCAGCGCAGAACGGTTGCTTCCGGCCTACAACATCAGATATACTAGTGTATAAGGGTTGGACGACCACAACAGCGAGTATAAAAGCGAGACTCGTCCAGAAGGCCTCGAGAGTCGTGCCATTCAGTTCATTTGTAATTTTCTTCGTACGGGTCAGTTGAGGGGCCATGTCTAACGGAGGTTCAACTCACAGGAATGGCAACCGCGAGAGCCGTTGCATCAAGCGAGACAATAAAAGTACTGATATTGATTGCGAGAAACGCAAGATAAAAAGAAAGTGGCTTCTTCGGAGGAGGATCAACTTCATCATCCTCTGGCACTATTAATTCGTCCTCTCGTTTCTCTTTATTCTCAGCCATGGAGTTGTCGAGGTTCAATGTGATTATTTCGATGATAATCGAGTGTTCAGGGTCGGTTAGAGACAACAGGGGAGCCCGGCAGTTGATTGTAGCTCGTGTACCTCATACGGTGATTGATGTCAAAAATATGTGCCTACAGGGTTCATAATGCAGTATCAGGTCCATTATCACCAACACCAAGACCAACACAACGGGTGACGACTTTGAAGGTCAAGGGTGGAGGCTTGGGACCCCGGATAATTGACCGGATAAAAAACAATAAATAGGGGCCAAGGTTGGTTACTCCCGTTACAGCAAGAAGCAGTAGTTGCATAATAATTACAGTGCAATATTGATAGAAGAATGGAACTCGTGTAACGTTAATTGATTGCACGTTACGTGCCATTCCAACCCTCCCGTCCTTTCCTTTTGCCGCCCCAGAACCGAAACCTTCACGCCTCAAGCATCTCATCTCATGAAAATATGGCCTTTCAAACCATCCAGAAAGAGGCCATAGAGATTTATGAACAGTTTTATGATATCCTTGAGAAGAGTGACTTCTCTATCGCTACATTCCTCGCTTTCGGTGCTGCACTGCAGCTGCTGAGCTTCGCATACTTGCCAGCCGGCCTCAGTACTTCTCTTCCTCTATTTTGGCTTGGTTATCGTCTGGTGAGGTCGGCTGTTGACTCACGCGATGTATTTCAGACCTCCTTCACCGATGTTGTTCGAGGAAAACATACCACACACTTGCCTTGTTCCTCGGATGGTGTGGTCGTGTTTGTGATGGGTGCGAGGCTCAATCAGTCGGTGACATTGTTAGTTGTACATCCCAGATACTTCTGCTAATAAACATCGTAGTCCGTTTGGAAAGCTTTCTCCAGGCACGATCCCGATAGATATAGTGTTCAAGGATGCGTGGAGGGAGGCTGAGAAGAATCGCGAGAAATGGGGCTGTAAGTTTCGAGCTTCTGATTTTGGTTCTTGTTCTTTTTGCGTTCTTTATTTTGTTCAAGGAATCATTCTAAATCATACAAGTTCTTGGAAGGACGGCCACGTTAGCCGACACTTCGGAGACAGAGGGAACCACAACAATATGGATCTCATACTGGAGAGATATCAAGGGTTTACATGAGTTCGCCGCTTCAGCCGCTCATAGGCTTGCACAGGATGGATATGAGAAGGGGAAGTATCCGTATGTGGGTGTTATGCATGAGTTGTATTTTTCACCAAAGGGTTTTCATGAGACGATATATGGGAATTTCCGACCATGGGGGCTAGGCAAGTTGGAAATGTGCTTCTGGACGCTTAGACGCTAACCAAGACATAGGTGCCTCAAAGTTTCCTATCAGGGAGGAGAATGGGAATCTGAAGTTCGAGGAAACGCTTATACCGAATGAGAAAGGAGCAAACATGTTCTCACGGATGGGCAAGAATCAGTAAGATCAAGTGGTGGTCGTGAACCCATTTAGTAATGGCGTGAGCTTCACTGGCATTGGATATTAAATGATAGATAGGGGCTTAAAACATGATAGGAATTGCTCTTAGTTTCTTGGAGGTTTGTTTGAGACCGTTCGGAAAATTGAACCCCCTGTAGGCAAAATCAATTTTCAAAAGCCTCGTTTTGATATCACACAAGTCGAATGGATAATGAGTGCTGAGTTATAAAATCTCCCTGTAATATATACTTACATGGATGTATCCACATGTATCTGTATTGTGGTGGCAAGGAATTTTACGTGCAACTTTATCCGCTGCAAATCAGGATCAGCATGCAGCCTTGCATTGCATAGACCAATTATTGAAAGCTGCAACGGGACAAAAGGCCTCATAGTTTTATGTCAGTAATTAGTTGTTGGAATGCTGTGCCACTCGTAACCTATTGTCAGCAGTAGACAAGATCCTACGGGACGATCTTCAGCAAAGCGGGGAGGTACAACCTTCCCACGGAAGCGGACGAAATTCTTTACCCACCCGTCACCGTGAAATACAAGTAAAGTGAGTCCAGCTCAAAATTTCGGATTACAAGCATTTGCCAGCATTTTGCCATGTCTACAACGACAAGCAGCCTTGGGTTTACCCCAACGACTTTCGCGGAGTCAATGGCAGCGCTTCTTGGCGAGGCTGCACTGGACCCCCCGCCTGGAGTTATTCCCCATTTCACGACCCATTCAGATGAACAGATATGGTTTCTTGTTGCTGCCATTTGTTGCACAGTGATACCTGGTACTTTGTTCTTTCTGCGGCTCTATACGAGATTCTATATCATACGGAAAATTGATATTATGGACTGTTTGACATCACTATCCAATTCTCCACGGCCTATTCTAACAATGTTACAGATGCCTCAATCCTTGGCTTCGTAAGCAAAAAACATAAGAAATTTATCGCGCAGAACTTTTGGTCTCTAATGAAAGTTTGATAGATTGGTTTCATTATTATGGTGGTAGTCGGGAAATTCATTTTCCAATCTGGGGCAGGTGTAAATCAGTGGAATTTGAAGCGGGTAGACTTGAACAACATCCTTTATGTGAGTACCAATACCTCACTGATCATGCCCAGTCAGAAAAAAAGTATTGACGATTCTTTCTTGAACCAGTGGATGCAAGTCGAAAATATCATCTACTGCCCAACAGTATTCGCCATCAAACTCGCCATTCTCCTCCAATACCTTGCCGTTTTCGCACCAACTCGTCAAACCAACCGATTTTTCTGGTTCGCTTCTTGGACCTTGATTTCCGTTAATCTAATTTACTATATTGTCAGTATGTCGGTATCGATATGGGCTTGCTCGCCCCGAGAAAAAATCTGGAACGACCTTTTGCCGGGGAAGTGTCTAAATAATAACACCATGATCCTGATTACATGTCTCTGGAATATCGCAAGCGATATTGCGATTTTGGTCCTTCCAGTGAGAAGTGTGTGGAAATTGAGAATGCCTAGGAAGAAGAGAGTAGGGATTATACTTTTATTTGGTACCGGGTTATTGTGAGTCTATCCTGTCTTGCAATGATCACTCATCGCCCTTTGAACTAACATTTCATGATGAGACAGAGCTTGCATCACCAACGCGTTTATTATAATGTATCTCCTCCGCATGTCCGGCGACAACGCCGACGCGAGCTACAACATGGGTTGGTTAGGATTGATGGTTGCCGCTGAAGTTAGTCTTGGAATATGCGTTATATCGCTCCTCCCCCTCCCGAAATTCATTGATGTAAAGGGCAAGAAATGGTTCTGGAAGTTTATACAACCTTTTGATACTTTCGGAACGAGTTGGGCGTCACTTATGCGATCAAGACTCACTCGCACTGGTCGATCGGAGGATGATAGTTATAATGCCATCAGTCTTCCACAGATTTCGAATCGACAAACGTCGAGTGAGGTAGGTCTGGCGGGACTTGAAAGCGCCAGGCCGAGTAAGGATCAGATCATTGTGACCTTGGAGGGTTCGGAAGGACCCAGGGAGAGAAACGATGCATCTAGAAACTAGCATAAGCTTTGATACTCTCGTTAAGCCCTCAATTTGGAAATATTAATGTTGGAAATTGGATTTGTTCTCCTTGGATTGACACAGTGTTCTCAAAATATACCCTCGTTTTTGCTCGTGACCTAGAACCTCTATAGATTCCTCCCTCCTGCCCTCTTCTTAGCTCTCTCGACGTTTTCGACCATAATACCAGAATCATATTAATCTTCAATCGCAATCCCTTGCCAATGTGAACCTTTAAACTCTCTACGATTCCGCTGATAATCATCCCAGTTTCTCTGAACAGGCCTGTTGGGTTGAATTCGCGTCCTGTACGGCGTTAGATAATCTTCGTAGCCTTGGAAACGCTACAAGCCTCACACTGTATTGTTGTAGGGCATGGTATAGACGAATCGACTGTAATATCAGCTCCTGCTGCTTCGACCTTTGAGACAGCTTTCGTGCCAGTGTGGCCGAGCAATATATGAAGATCTTGTTCAGTAACTGTCAAGTGACGTGGCTCAGTTGATTTTTGAAATCCCTTTGCTACAAGCGATGTATGTACTTCTGGCTGTGAAGCTTTCAGTCACTATACTGAGAATTGGTAGTAAATACTCATTTGCTGTTGTGTGAAGTAAGGTAGCAAAATGTGCTTCCGTCCTAGCGTTCCATTTGACTTGGAGACCTTAAATTCCAGTGGACTTCTTTTACTCGAAGAATGTCAAGTGAAACTAGGTTTGTCATAAATCCAGGAGCAAGAGCAACGTTGGTAAGATTGATAAATTGCTTGCCTATAGGCGTGTCGATCCAGATTTTGGCAGTACCAAAAGCTTCAATATTATAGCACTGTTTTCCAGCTAACAACTTATCGCTAGGACCAGCATCCCAGGTTTTCACCCAAGAATCGCGTGTAGATTCTTTACAAACGTGGATATCAGAACCTTCCTCAAGGATTCAGCAGTTGTATATTGAATTGTCCCTGTTCCGGTCCGCTGATGTGCTAAACCTGGATTTGTATGATGTTACAAAGTCGCCGTAGGGTCTTCTACTTGAGTTGACAGCTTTTTTTTGGAATAGATGCGTCGGAGTCATATTCGAAGTTCTTCTTTAAACGCTCCTTTGTCTTCGTCCGTCGTGGGCTATTAAGAAACTCGTTGATTTTGACAAAGATGTCGTGTTTTCCAGTCCAGGCTTGTGTCCTTAGTTTTTTGTTAACATAAGGACAGTCGCTAAACCAGTGCTTTCCTCCTCCGCAGTAGCATTCGTACGGACAGGCTTTTGGTGGTACAAGTACATTCCCTACCTACCCGTGTGTATGGCTCCTCCTGTTTCGGCCCCTACCTACCCTACCTCCATCCCTATGGCGCCTCGCGCCTTCACGCGAAACCCGCCCGGGGCCCTCGCGTTTTCCATTCAAAAACCCCCCAGCCCCCCCCCCCCC